>PVJS01020527.1:0-32497 GCA_004027185.1 Glis glis | reverse complement strand
ACTTCGTGAGACCTGGTTTCAAAATAAAGTATAAAAAAATAGGGCCGGGGGTGTAACGCCGAGGTAGAACGCCCCTGGGTTCAATCCCCAGTACCACAAAAAAAAAAAACAGGGTCTCACTAGGTTGATGAGAGTCTCACTACTTGCTGAGGCTGTCCTCGAACCTGTGATTCTCCTGTTTCAGCTTCCCAAGTACTAGGATTACAAGCGTGTGCCACTGCACCCAGCCATAAATGTTTTATTAATGTATAAGTGAGATACAATTGTATACTGTATCTATATTGTACATTTAAATAATAAGTATATTTCTAACCATTAACACTGTTTCTTAAACTTATAAGAGGTCTAAAGCTACTCTTTGATTTTTTTTGGTCAATGCTGTTAATTTACATTGATTTGTAATTATAGTTACCTTACTCAGCCATGGATTCTAAATTTCACTCCACACACATGTATAAAAGTATCACTGTCAATCTCAATATCTTGTATGAGGAAGGAGAGGGAGCCAGGGGGAAGCTCACCAAGTGCTGTGTGCATGTATGTCCCTTTATTCTGAACTACATTATGATGTGAGACTACAATGCACCAATAAAAATATATAAAAAATAAATAAAAACCAAAATCAAAATAAATTAATTTTACTCCAATAATAAAAGCTAAATTAATATAGGACTTTAATATAGCTGTCATATTAACAATTACTGGTTTCTTTGTATGTTAAATATATTTGTGTTTCCCAGGTATACAAATCTTCTAAAATTTAACAGAAGACTTACCAAGCTGTTGTCATCTAAACAAAAATTGGTAATAGTTATAGTCTTTTTCAGGTTTATATTTATGTGTTTCTAATTCTATTATGACCATCTTTCTTAAGCAAAGATAATTAAGTGTGCCCAAACACTTGGCATTCCAAACCATGCCACTCTGATGATTTAAAAAAATTGGTCATAGCCGGGAGTGGTGGCACATGCCTGTAATCCCAATACTTGGGAGGCCGAGACAGGAGGATCACAGGTTCGAGGACAGCTTCAGCAAGTAGTGAGACTCTGATCAACCTATCAAGACCCTGTTTCAAAATAAAAATAAAATAGGCCTGGGGTGTAGCTCAGAGGTAGAATGCTCCTGGGTTCAATCCTCAGTACCACAAAAAAAATGGTCATTAATAAGTATTAATAATATATATATATATAATCAAATTAAATGGGGATTTATTTATGCCATCTAATATTTTCAGAACTATTCTACAAACTGGATTTGTTTTGTTCCTAATAACTTTGCTTTGTATTTTCCTTATAAAACTTTGCTACTGAGCCGGGCGTGGTGGCGCACGCTTGTAATCCCAGTACTTTGGGAGGCAGAGACCGGAGGATCCGGGGTTCGCAGCCAGCCTCAGCTCTCTCTCTCTCTCTCTCTCTCTCTCTTTTTCTCTCTCTCTCTCGCTCTCTGTCTCTCTCTCTCTCTCTCTCTGTCTCTCTCTCTCTCTACCTAGTGAGACCCTCTGCAACTTTGTGAGACCCGGTTTCAAAATAAAGCATAAAAAAATAGGGCCGGGGGTGTAGCGCAAAAGTAGAACACCCCTGGGTTCAATCCCCGGTACCGCAAAAAAAATAAATAAATAAATAAAATAAAACTTTGCAACTGTTGTCTGTTAACATTTTAGAGAAGTACAACTTCTAATAGTACAACCTAAATAATGTTTTGAGATGATAGGCATCACCTACAAGACAGATAGACTATAATATTGATCCCTCCTCATTAAAAAGGACTGATGAAGCTGGGCATGGTGGTACACACCTGTAAACCCAGTACTTGGGAGGCTGAGACAGGAGGATTACAGGTTCAAGACCAGCCTCAGCAATTTAGTGAGACTCTCAGCAACCTAGCAAGACCCTGTTTCAAAACGAAAAATAAAAAGGGTCAGGGGTGTAACTTGGAGGTAGAACACCTCTGGGTTGAATCCCCAGTATTGCAAAAAGTAAAAAATAATAAAATAGGGTTGGGGTGTAGCTCAGGGGTAGAATGCCCCTGGGTTGAATCCCCAGTACTACAAAAAAAGGGACTGAAACTTACTTTGTAGGTGTTCAAAAACTGACTTTGGCTCCCCCTCATATTCTACATTATAATCTATAATGGTACTTCAACATCTAGACTCACAGAAGAAATGGGATATGGAACTGATGCTCAGAACTTCTCTCCAACTGAGTTCTTATAAGATGCTATAAAACGAAACCTGTCCCTCTTGAGGTTTTACAGGTCCAGGACCACTGAACACCACAAAAAAAAAAGAAAGAAAAATTACTATTCCCAGCTGGGTGCAGTGACACACAGCTATAATCCCAGTACTTGGGAGGCTGAGACAGGAGGATCACAGGTTCAAGGTCAGACTCAGCAATTTAGCCAGGCCCTCAGAATCTTAGTGAGACCCTGTTCCAAAATAAAAATAAATAAATAAATAAAATAGGCCTGGGAGTGTAGCTCAGAAGTAGAATGCCCCTGGGTGCAATCCTGAATACCAAAAAAAAAAAAGAAAGAAAATTACTATTCCTGTAAACTGCCGGAGGATCTATAAGTCCTGTTCAAACATTTAAAACCCAAAACCTGCTGAAGCTAAGCTCCCCTAAGTACTACATACCAGGAATCTTGCTCCTTCCCACTCTTGTGGGACTTTATTCTTTTGGCTATGGGAATTTCTCTACTCCACCAGGAACCGGTCCCTTGGTTAGGACCAATAATTGGGATACCCTTGTGACTTGCCACCAGCCCATGTGTTATCAACTATGTAATTAAATTTGTTTCTTCCAGGCAATCACAGATCCAAATGCAAATGCTCCTGAGACCGGATACATCCTCATCTCCATGAGGCCTTGCAACGTTGCCCTCAAGATGGCGGCCAGAGCCTTCCTCCAGTCCTCCCCAGAGCAGCCGCCCACCTCACAAATCACCCTGTCCCAGCATCTGGACAATGTCAAACCCCACCCTCTTCTTTCTTCTTTGCCCCTTCCCTTCCAGCCGGAAGCAGTTAGAGCAGTCATTGTCAAGTGCCAAAGGTTTGGCCCTGTCCAGATGCCAGGGGGGAATGTGGTGCCTTGCTTAACCTTGGGAGGCAGCCCAGGAGAGGCTGCAGGAAGCCCCAAGAGTGATTGCTGACCAGGAGGCCCGAGTCCTACCTGCTATGTTACAATTTTGGGGACATGTCCCGATCGCAAGCCCAGCTGCGTTACAATCAACCATCTCCCCACTCTCAACCTCACTAGACATCTCCGCCAGCACACAGATATGGTCCTTCCCAAAACTTCCTCCGACTCTCCCCTAAACCCAGTCCTTGAACCTGGCAACTGGGTCTTCCTTAAAAGATTTCAATACATAATGGGATTCTCAAACTCAAGTGAATTGGCCCCCAGCAGGTCCTCCTCACAACTCCCACAGTGGCCAAATTAAGGGGCTTCATTTCCTGGTTTCATTCCTCTGGCCTCAAGGGGGCTCCATCATCCACAAACCCCTCCGGTGGACTGATAGATATCACCTCCCCAGCTTTGGCCCCACTCAGACTCACCCAGATCCCCGAAGAAACACAGTGATCAACAGAATTGCGAGATCCCTCCTGAGTCCGTAACTGCAGTCGATCTTCTATTTTTTAGCTCACTGGCCCATAATACAGGCCCACACTCTTCCTACACTCTCAATCCGATAAAAGTGATTCCTCCTCCCCAATGCCCCTCACTGCCCCAAGGAAAACATATGTATAAAAATAAGAGGCTGGAATGTTAGGACATCACCCTATCACAAGAATTTTCCACTTTATCCCCCTGGGGCAGTTGCCCTTTGTGATTTTCCCTGTTTTATTCTTTTGTGGACACTGTGGTGTGCTGAAGATTACTCAACCACCAAAACCAAGCTGACCCCTCCGGTTCACAGACCCAGCCAGAGCCAGCTGGGCTTCCCTCGCTCGCTTTGCAGGTCTCTGCGCGCTTCACAGATCCCTTCCCTATACATAATACTCCTGCCCCTTTCTTTGGGGCTAATGCCATTTTGGCCTTAGTTCATCTGCTGGCAGATATTGTAATAAAATTTTGCTCCCCAATTCTTGTCTGGCCTGGTTCCTCATGGCATTTGACCCAACAGACCCTGGGGAAGCCAGAAAAGCCTGGTCCCTGGGGGCCAGGGAAGTGACAGGCACTCAACAGGCAATATCTCATTTAACTCCCACTGTACCTACAATACAAATGAGAAGACAGAGGCCCCAGAGGGAGTGGATTTTCCATAACCACCACCACCAGCCAGCAGGCGCTGAACCAGGACTAAACCCAGGTCTCTTGAAGTGAGTGCAGGTTGGAGGGCCTGGTGGAGATGGGGGCAGAGCAGCCAGGAAGGGGGTGACCTAGGCCTGCTGAGGGGCCCCTCCCAGGAAGGATGGTGGTAGCCTGGGGAGGGTCTCAAGCCCCACTCAGGCCACCACTCCTCTTAGCACTAGACGTCCCATCTCCCCATGTCGGAATGGCTGGCAGCACTTGGCTAGACTGTCAGATGCTAATATCAATCATGCCCCCCTCTCTGTGTCAACCTTTTTTTTTTTTTGCGGTACCGGGGATTGAACGCAGGGGCGTTCTACCTCGGCACTACACCCCCGGCCCTATTTTTTATATTTATTTTGAAACCGGGTCTCACGAAGTTGCGTAGGGCCTCACTAGGTAGAAAGAGAGAGAGAGACAGGGAGAGAGAGCGAGAGAGCGAGAGAGCTGAGGCTGGCCGCGTACCCAGATCCTCCAGTCTCCGCCTCCCAAAGTACTGGGATTACAAGTGTGCACAACCGCGCCCGGCTGTGTCAACCCTTTTAACACTGTCACAGGCACTGACAGCTGGCTTGGGGAGCTCAGTGACCTCAGAGGTGCCACATACACCCCTTCCAGCCTCCATCTCTCCAGACTCCTTGGGGAGGAACAAGACGAAGATTAATTAAGCCAGGCATGGTGGCGCATGCTTGTAATCCCAGTACTTGGGAGGCTGAGACAGGAGGATTGCAGGTTTGCAGCCAGCCTCAGCTACTTAGTGAGGCCCTCTGCAACTTAGTGAGACCCTGTTTCAAAATAAAGAATAAAAAATAGGACTGGGGGTATACCTCGGAGTAGAATGCCCCTGGGTTCAATCCCCAGTACCACAAAAAATTAATTAAGTGCCTACTATGTGCCCTGTGGTGTGAAGCACTGTGCATTCATTATCTCATTATATTGTCTATGGAAGTCTTCGAGGCCATGCACTGGCCCCACCTCCCTGCAGCTCCTGGCCCTGGGCTCCCTACTGGCCCTACCATCAGCACAGGGCGGCCCCAGCACCTGTCTGAGATGTGCTCTGGGGCAGAGCGGGCTGGGCAGTAGTAGATACAGTGGGTGCCTGGGGACCAGGAGCTTGATTCTCCACATCTGTAGTGCTCATGGGAGGGGGACAATGGAGGAACAGGGGAAGGGTGTGGGACTGGCAGCAGAAAGCAGAGTGGGGGCAGGGAGCAGGAAAGGCAGCTGCTGCACACCAGCCTCACCCTAGGCCACAGTCTAGGCCACAGCCCAGGAAATCGACCCACAGTGCCACACTCCTCTGGGCCCCTGTTCCTGGAAGGCAGTACTGAAAGGATGATGGACCTGCCTCCCAGCCTCCCCTTCACACTGCCTGGAGGCTGCCTCTTCCATGCAGCCCCCTGGGCTGGCCAGTGTCACCGCCAGGGTAGGAGTCTAGGGCAGCCTGAGGAGATGCACAGTGACTCCGTACCCCCTCCACAGCCCAGCATTCTCCTCACTCCTCAGGAACCTGGCCCAGGTGGACGGGTGCTGCGAGGGCCAGTATGGTAGCTCATGTTCATGGATGTGCATGTGTGCAGAATGGATACATGCATGTGTGTGTGTGTGTGCATGCACAGGAAGCCAGTAGAGCAGGAGTCGTGAACGCAAGATGTGAACCATACAAGTCTGGGTTCAAATCCCAGCCCCTTTGTTTCCTGGATATGTGTGCTGTGCAAGTCCCTTAACCTTTCTGAGCCTCAGTTTCCTTATCTGTGCAGTGGGGTTACCAAGAATGTCCAAATACTAGGATGAATGAGATCAATCAGCGCTCTGATACAATGTTTGGCATACAATATTTTTGATACATAAAAGCTTTATTAGTGTTACCATGAGATGAGTGTGTGTGTGGGTGTGCGTCAGTGTGCTTGGGAAGCCCAAGAGGGATTTCTAGCACTCCAGCAAGGGGCTGCAGGCTATTTCCTAACCCCCAGGCCCCCTAAAGGGGGGCTGCAACTGAACTCTCAGCTCAGTCTCAGAGGAGGAGGACCTGCTGTGGCCCCTTCTTCCACCCACCCCTCCCCCAAAAAACTACCCGTGCTGAGTAAGGCTGCGGGGGGGGAGATGAATGGCTTGGCAGCCACCAGGTGATTAGGAGGCTAACAGCCTAGCATCCGGAGAGGAATGGGAGCGAAGCTGAGCTGCAGGGCCATCCATCAAGACTGGCAGGCCGGCAATGCTGCATGGCAGGAGGAACGAGAGGCCAGGAGAGAACTGCTGGATGGTGGAGGTAGAGAAAAGCCAGGGGCCAGCAGCTGGGGTCCACCCCTGGCCTGCTGCAACCCTGAATGAGTCACTGTTATCTTGGACCTCAGTTTCTTCATCAGGACAATGGGGCTAAAGGACTCTTTCTGCCCAGAGGAGTTTCAGATCAGCAGGCCCAATATTAGACTTGGGGTCAGGAAGCCCCGAGGAGAGTATGTCAGGCTCAGAAACGTCCCTGCCTCCTGCGGGTGACAGGCTCGGCTAAAGGTCTCTGGGATAGGAGGAAGGAGTGTATTATAGGCCCTGGGTTTGGAGCCCAAAGACCCAATTCAAATCAATTTCTGGCCCTAATCCCTTGCTGACTTTAGCCAAGTCCCTGACTTCTAATCCTTTCCCTGGATGTCCCACCACCACCAACACATGCACCCCCAGAAAGGCCCTCAGCACAGTCCTGGCCTGTGCAAATTTCACTCACACTGAGACAAAGTCACTGTGGACCCTCACCACCTTGTGGAGGTAGTAGTTACCTGGGAAAATCCTGGCTAGTGAGTCTGGCTCAAGAGATCCTACCTGGGCCTAGCATGATGAAGCAGAGACTGTAGTGTTGTCAGACTGTCTCTAATGACCTAAGGCAACCTTGAGCAAGTCACTTTCTCTCTCTGGGCCTCAGTTCTTCCATCTCTAAAATGAACCCACCCATTTAAAAATTAAGCCACATCAAAAATCCCTGGGGGCCGGGCATGGTGGTGCACGTCTTCCCAGTACTTGGGAGATTGAGACAGGAGAATCACAGGTTCGCAACCAGCCTCAGCAACTTAGTGAGGCCCTCTGCAACTTAGGTGAGACTCTGTTTCAAAGTTAAAAAATAAGCTGGAGCCAGGCGTGGTGGCCACGCTTGTAATCCCAGTACTTGGGAGGCTGAGACAGGAGGATCGCAGGTTCGTGGCCAGCCTCAGCTGCTTAGTGAGGCCCTCCACAACTTAGTGAGACCCTGTTTCAAAATAAAGAATAAAAAATAGGGCTGGGGGTGTATCTCAGAGGTAGAATGCCTCTGGGTTCAATCCCCAGTATCGCCAAAAAAATAAAATAGGGCTGGGAGTAGAATGCCCTTGGGTTCAAGCCCCAGTACCACACACACACACACACACACACACACACACACACACACACATCCCTGGGGCCCCTCTTAGCCTGTGGGACAAATCAAGCTCCCCATCACATCCACTCCCTCCCAATCCTCTACCTGCCTCAACTCCCCCTATTATCCGCTCTGCCCCTGCTCCTAGGCTGCTGTGAGGTACCATCATTCCCCATCCCACCTGTTTCACCTCTGGACCTTGCTTCTGAGCTGGAAAACCTCCTCACTCATCAGGGCCAGAAGCATCATCTCTCCAAAGACTCCTGCACAGCCCCTGGTGCAGATTAGCCAGGCTCTCTGCGGAGCCACCAGTGGCTCCCACACACCTTCTCCAAGGCCTAATCTGGGATGTGGCTGTCCCCCCCACCTCACTCAGCTTCCCAGGGTGAAGGTTAGCTGGGAAGCCCAGAGTCTCAAACAGGAATAGGGCTCAGGGAAAGAGGAAGGAAGAGAAAGAGGAGGAGGGGAGGGAATAATGAAAACAAGGAGGAAGGAAGGAAGGAAGGAAGGAAGGAAGGAAGGAAGGAAGGAAGGGGAGGAAATAACTGTATCTAATGTCCATTTGATGTTACAATCCACAATGACTCTAGTCTACTTCAGATGGAGCCCCATGCCCTGGCTCCTGCTCCATCCCCCTCACCTGTCTGCCTCCAGCTCCAGCCTCTATCACACACACCAGTACAAAGGCCCAGAGCCAAAGAGGTCTCTGACCTCTGCCTCCACACTGATGAAGGCTAAGAGCGCCACACGGTCGTCATAGCAATGCAGGACACTGTCATCACTAATTCATCGCCTGAGCCCTGGGAGGCCAGAGAGGTGTGAGGAGAGCTGGTCAGAGCTGGCAGGAGTCTTGGGGCCTTGGGGAAGGACTGTGTCCTCCCCTCGGCCTCTCAAAACCCCAGTAAGGAGGAGGATGGCAGTCCTCCCCACAGTCTGCAATGGGCACCCATTTGTGTGTCCAGTTTGGTCCACCTGTAGAAGTCAGCGAAGGTGGTGATGGGAACCCCCCTGCTTCTTTGAGTTGGTGTTCAGGCCCAGAATTCTCCTACAGGACAGGGAGCTGTCCCTCTGCATGTCACAAGGGCTGAGGAGGGATGGAGGGAAGGGGAAGGAAGCAAGCCTATTGTGCCCTTTCATGCAAGCATGTAGGAGCATGTCTAAAAAGTAAGTCATTTAATCCTTCCAGAACACCCCCAGGGCCAGAATTATTACCCCATTTTACAGATGCTTGCACATTCTGTCTTCCTGAATCCTGTCTTCTCCTCCAGGATACCTTTCAGGATGGCCTACCCACACTTATCCCCACATCCTCTGAACTCCCAGCAACTGGTGGGTGAAGGTCCTGGTCTCCCCCATCACACTGGGTTGGTGGCTTCTCTGTTGTTTCCCACTCTGGGTTGTGAAAGTTGCAACAGGCTGATCTTCCCATCCTGGCTACAGTCTAGGAGACAGGAAGACCATGCCCATTGAGCTGGAGGGAGCTGTCCGTGGTCCTGAACCCCGGATGTTGGGCTTTTTTTCATTGGAACTCACCAATCCCCACCCCCACCCCCAACCAGAAAGAGGTTCAGGATCCCACCCATGAGCCTTCCCCCAACCCACCACACACACACACACACACACACACACACACACACACACACACACACACAAAATTTCCTTTACTCCCATAACCCCAGGAAAAGGAATAAAACTAGAATACAGTCACACAACAAGGCATTCACTGAACACCTAGTATGTGCAGTCCTATGAACAAAGCTAAATATACACTAGTAAACAAAATAGACATAATCCCTGTGCTCGCAGGGTCTGGGGTCTAACACAGTCAGCGCTGGGGTCTGCTTTACACATGCCAGCCCACTCAGTCCTCACAATGTGTATGCAGGCAGACATTATGCACACTTTACAGTGGCAGAAATGGAAAGCCTTGGGGGTAATAAAGGGGCCTGCCCAAGGCCACACAGCTAGTAGCCAGTGAAGGTAGGACTCAAACCCAGATGTGTCTCTGTCCTAAGTCTTGGTCTGTTCCTGGGTGTGGAGAGGGGGTCACAGATCTTGTCCCTGCCCATCAAGAATTTGTGTTCCTGCCCTAGTTTTCCAATAAGCCCCACTGGAAAGTGCTCCTTGAGTCTGATCCGGATCCCTCCTGCTGCCTCTCTGACTTGGCCTCTCTTTGTTAAGGCCGCTGTGGGGCGGAGGCTCAGCTTTCATCTCCTTGCAGACACCTGGGGTGCTTCCATGAGCTCCCAGCCCTTTCTCCACCCCCACCTTGCACAGAGGCCTCCCCCCACAGGAGGCAGCGAGGTGTGTGCTCTAAAAATACCTTAATCCCTCCCTGCTCGCGCTCTAATTAAGCTGAGTGAGTCACTACTTTAAGTAATTTATTGCTAGTTACATAATTGCTTTAATATTTGGTTCTAGAACTGGGGAACAAAAGTGTCCCCCTTCTTTTCAGGGAATTGTTAATCCACCGAGTGGGGCTTATAACCTCTGGGTTAGAAGACAGGAAGAGGACTAGAGTCATCTTGGCCAGCCCCCTGCTCCGATCTGGACCAATGTATGACCATTTCCACCGGGGCCACAGGGCACATTGGTCCAAGGAGGGGCAGGTGTGTGGAAGCACAAACTTTATTCCTAGTCACCCACTCTGAAGCCACCACTTCCAGCTGATCCAGCCCTCGCATCCAAAGCCTGCTACTAAAAGCCATGGCCTGAGCAGCCCTTCCCCTGCCTGGCCTCACTGTCTTAATATGGTCCACAGCAACCAAGGCCCAGAGAGGGCAAGCAGGTCCTTGACATCTCCCAGCCTGTCAACGGCAGCCCAGGATGTCAACCCAAGGAAACCCAGCACCTCTCACAGCCAGGCAAAAATTCACACCCCCCCATACATGCACAAAGGGGATTAACTACAAAGGGCACAGGGGAACTTTTGGGGGCTGATAAAAGTTCTTTTCCTGATTTTTATGGTAGTTATATGACTATATACTTTTTGAAGCAAATTACACTCTTTAAATTGGTGACTTTATTATATGTAAGTGCTACCTCAACAAAACAGATGTAAAAAATAAGTCTAAAAAGAGAAGCCCCCACCTTCCAGGACCTCATAGCAGAAACAGCTGTGCAGAGTTGGTAGTCACACAGAGATAGAGGAGGGGCGGTGCAGAGGAGCAGCTACAGAGCGCACACAGTAGGTGCTCGCGCACAGATGTTTGTTTCACTTGATGCCAATTAGCAAGGAGTCAGTAAGCACCTCCTGTGTGCACCTGCGCATCCTCGAGCTCATTAGCTCTCTCCCTGCTCTCATGCAGCCTGGAGAGGGAGCCTGACTGCACATCAGATACATTACACAGTGTCTCATTTAATCCTGGAAGCAGCCCTAATGAGGTGGGCTCTGTGATCGTCCCCTCCCTCTACAGGCGAGGGAACAAAGGTGGCAGAACTCACTCACGCGCTGCAGTTAAGATGTGGAGGAGCTGAGATTTGAACCAAGAGATGAACCCTAAGGCCTGTGCTCATAAGCACCCCCGCCGCCTCCTTTTACTATAATAAATGGCATGGGCTAGAAAGCCATGGGTAGAGGACATGCCCTCTGACTCCAGGTTTTGACTGAGGAGGACTTCACTGGGCTTAGAAGTAGGAGCAGGGCACACCCCAAGCAGAGAAGGTAAGTGAGTGTGTGTAAGCTCAGAGAGGCAGCCAGAGGCAAGGCTGGCTTAGGGCAGGAGGGAACTGGGTCAGACAGTAGGCCTGGAGCAAACATCAAAGAAATCAGGCAGCCTGAGAAAATGAGGCAGAGGGCATCCGGCTGTGCCAGCCATGGCCTTCCCAGGCCCTGAGCAACTGGGCTCCTCCCTGCTGTTCTTGACTCATTCCCCCAAATTGGTCTCAGTCCAGTTTCTCGGCACTAATAGCCCAGTCTCACCCACAGTCACCACCTAACCGGGAGGAGGCAAAAAAATCCTTCAGCCCCAAACTTGACAAAGACTGTTTGGAAACTGGCCAATGATGCCACGGTGCAGGAAGAGTTCCAAGGTTGGGGAGTATGGAAGGCTCTATCAAGGCTTAGGAAAGTGTCCCTGGACAAGGGGACACCAAGATCTGAGGGATGATAGCATCCTAATGAGACCCTAATGACTCTCAGCAACCTAATGAGACCCTGTTTCAAACAAACAAAAAAAATTGGGGCTGGGGGTGTAGCTCAGAGGAAGAATATTCCTGGGTTCAATTCCAAGTACCACAATAACAACAACAATAATAATTCCAGGAGGAAGGTCTTCCAAGGAAGCACCTGAGCTAGCCGTGGCAGTGCAGAGGTCATATGTGTGATCAAGAGATGAGCCAGGTGAAGCATCAAGGAAGGGTGTGCCGGGCAAAGGGGACAACATATTCCACAGCCCAGAGGTGAGAGATGCTGGCCATGTGGGGAAGCACAGTCAGCTCAGTCTGGTGACAGTGGTGGTGGCACACCTATGCCAAGTGTGAGCACTTTTCTGGAGTGCACCATACATGTGCTGAATCACACCTGTGTTGTGCACGTGGGTCTGTACACCTGCGTGGTACGCACGGAAGTCTCCATTCATTCTATTTCTCTTTCTCCGAGGTCAGTTTTTCGTCTCATCCTGTGCCTATTGCTCGGTGTACACTGATGTTGTGTGCATGGCCCCTCCATGTCCCCATGCTGTGTTCTGCTTCTTCGTGTGGGGAATTCTTCTGAATCTATTGTGTTTGTTTCTCTGTATATTTGTGCTGGTGTTGGTGGCCCCGTGCCTGGATCGCATCTGAGTCTCCGTGTGTTATATGCTTTTGGCCAGGATGCTTAGTCCCCTCGCTCAGGAAGCTGGGGCTGGAGGAGCAGCCTGGGGCAAGGGGTGCTGGAGCTGGGATCCAGTTGCCCATAATAGCACCCAGTGATCGTCAAGCACTTAGTGGGGCAGAAGGCTGCACGGGAGATGCTAATTATCACTGATAATGAGTCAGGGCTCAAGGCCCAGCAGCGGCTAAAAGTGGGCTCCCACCAGCACATGGCACATGGATGAGCTGGCTGGGCCGAAGTCCCTAACCCCTTCAGCACTGACTCATCTCCCAGGGGGGCTCAAAGCTGGGGCTCCAGACAGCAAAGAGGATAGAGATCAAAGTCCAAGAGGAAGCCAGGTGTGGTGGCACATGCCTGCAACCCCAGTACTTGGGAGACTGAGACAGGAGGATCCAGGTTCGAGACCAGCATCAGCAACTTAGCGAGACTCTCAGCAACCTAATGAGACCCTGTTTCAAACAAACAAAAAAATTGGGGCTGGGGGTGTAGCTCAGAGAAAGAATGTTCCTGGGTTCAATTCCAAGTACCACAATAACAACAACAATAATAATTCCAGGAGGAAGGTCTTCCTAGGACACACCCGAGCTAGCCGTGGCAGTGCAGAGGTCATACGTGTGATCAAGAGATGAGCCAGCAGTGACCATCTTTGCTCCCAGGACCACAGTCAAGGGGGTGGCTCATGTGTGCCATGAGAGCAGAAGTCACAGGCAGCCCAAGGCAGGGAAGGATGTCCCTGGAGAGGAGTCTAGAGCCGCTACATACTGCTGCATTGGTGAATGGACCCTGAAGTGCTAGGACCAGAGCTCAGGCACGTAAGCTGGGGTGGGAGCTGTCACTCCTCCTCTGACCCATCTATGCAACTCACATGTCCTTGGCTGCCCTGGTGGGGACTTATTGCCTCTTGCCTGGGTCTCCACACAGCTTCCTCATCGGCCCCCGTAATTCTCCTGAACCCAAAGTTAACCATGGTCCATCTCCACGGCCTGGGTGAAGAGCACAGGGCAGGGGACATTAGGGTATCACCAAGGATGGGTGGGATGAATGAGCAGGTGGCGTGGTAGGGGTCCACAGCATAGTGACTGAATCCTGACAATAACATTCTTCAGCAGCCCCAGTGCTGCTCAGATAGGGAGCAGGGTGGTCAGGCCGGGAAGCAGCTCCCAGCCGGACAATGGACAGCTAGGTGCTTACGGGTACACTCAAAAGCACCAGAGCGCCTGGCCACCCTCCAGACCTCAGTGAACGTGACAAAGTGGGTTTGAAGACAGGGCCTGGCTTTGGTATCAACTCTCTGAGACGAACCAGCAGTGTGACGTTGGGCTAGTCTGTTCCCTCCCTGGACTTCATTTTCCCATCAACTACTTGTCCCTCCAGATTCAATCTCCATCTTTTCCTGCGGGGCTCTGTGCCTCGAGGCTGGCCACTAGCAGCTGCTTCATCCCACTCCCTTTGCCCCTGGCTTCCAGATGGGTTCTGCCAAGGTGGGTCTGGGGGCTGGCAGGAGAGCAGAGGGTGAGAAGCGAGGGCGCCTCACAGACCCACCCCCCTTGGCCCCAGCTCTAGTAAGGCCCCTTCCCCAAGGCCAGGGCTCTGGGATCTGAGGCACCCTGCCCCTCAGGTCTCCCGGATGCCAGTTCCAGGTACCTCGACACACCTGTTGGTTCCCTTAATCCTTCCTCACCTCCGTCATAGTTCCCTCCTCAAACTGCATTCAATTAAATCATTGGAGTGTCATTTGTTTTGTTTCCTCTCCATAGAAGGGGGCTAACTCCTTCGATGATTGTTGAGGTGATTAACCAAGGTAATGTGTGGTCAGGATGGTGGTGCACACCTGTAACCCAGTACTTGGGAGGCTGAGACAAGAGTATTGCAGATTCGAGGCCAGCCTCAGCAATGTAGTGAGACTCTCCGTGACCTAGTGAGTCCCTGCTTCAAAACAAAAAATAAAAAGAGCTAGGTGTAGCTCACAGGTCGAATCCCCTAGATTCAATCCCCAGTACCAAAAAAAAAAAAAAAAGGAGCTGAACATGGTGGCACATGCCTGTAATCCTAGTACTTGGGGGGCTGAGACAGGAAGATCACAAGTTTGAGGCCAGCCTCAGCAATTTAGGGAGACTCTCAGCAACTTAGCATGACCCTGTTTCAAAATAAAAACTTTTTAAAAAAGGGCCGGGGATATAGCTCAGAGGTAGAATGACCCTGGGTTCCATCCCCAGTAACACACACACACACACACACACACACACACACACACACACACACACACTTGTATATTAAAAAGGGCCAGGCCTGGTGGTGTACACCTGTAATCCCAGTACTTGTGAGGCTGAGACAGGAGGATTGCAGGTTCAAGGTCAGCCTCAGCTACTTAGCAAGGCCCTCAGCCACTTAGCAAGACCCTGTTTCAATTTTAAAAATACAGTTGGGAGTGTGGCTCATAGGGAGAATGCCTCTCAGTTCAACCTCCAGCACCAAAAAAAAAAAAATATTAAAAAACAAGGTAGTGTGTGTGTGTGTGTGTGTGTGTGTGTGTGTGTGTGTGTGTCACACTAGAGATTGAACCCAGGGGCATTCTACCTCCAAGCTACACCCCCAGCCTTTTTTATTTTTTATTTTGAGACAGGGTCTCCCTAAGCTGCTAAGGCTGGCCTTGAACCTGAGATCCTCCTGTCTCAGCCTCCCAAGTACTGGGATATATATATGGTTGGGGGGTACTGGGGATGGAACCCAGGGGAATTCTACCTCTGAGCTACATTCACAGCCCTTTGTTGTTGTTTGTTTGTTTGTTTTTTTTTTTTTTTGGTACTGGGGATTGAACTCAGGGGCATTCTACCTCTTAGCTACACCCCCAGCCCTATTTTATTCTTTTATTTTGAATCAGGGTCTCACTAAGTTGTGGAGGGCCTCACAAGTTGCTGAGGCTGGCGGCGAACCTGCGATCCTCCTGTCTCAGCCTCCCAAGTACTGGGATTACAAGCATGCACTCAGCCCTTTTTTAGTTTTTATTTTGAAACAGGGTCTTGCTAACTTGCTGAGGGTCTCACTAAATCGCTGAGGCTAGCCTCGAACCAGCAATCCTTCTGTCTCAGCCTCCCAAGTACTAGGATTATGGGCACGCCCCACTGTGCCCAGTTTTGGCCCTTTTCATTTTTTATTTTGAAACAGGGTCTTGCTAAGTTACTGTGTGCTGGCTTCAAGCCTGTGATCCTCCTGTCTCATCCTTCTAAGAACTGGGATTACAGGCATGCACCACCACACCCGGTTAACAAGGTAATTTTAAACACATAAAGGGCACTCTGTAAACATTTCTTCTCTCCATCTGGCCCCAAATCCCACTCCACTAAAAGCTTTAAGATAACATGAAATTTCTGGCCTGGGAAGGATGTGGAACTGACTGCCTGTTTCTCTCCTCTCCTACCAGTTCCCACCCAGCCCTCAGCCCCCGGAAACCTCCCTTTTTGCCCCAGTGTGAGCCCCCAGTGCTGGGCCTCCTGCCCTCCAACCCGTGACTCAGCACATACCGATGTGCCTTCCCTGCCAGTGCCCAACAGCAAAGCCACCTGAGTAGCCCATCCTTCCCATCCCACCCCAAGTCCACCAGTGTCCTCAACTCCAGTCCCCTACCTCCAATCCCAAACCTCCAGGAAGACAAAGCTCTCTCCAGTTCCTCAGCAAGGGGAGCTCCCCGCTTCCAGCTTGGTGGTCTAACCTTGTACCCTCTCACTGGCCAGGCTGTCAGGGAAGTGCTCAGGGGATCCAGACCTCCCCAGGCATAAGGGGACTGAAACACATCTTTCTCTGACCCCTCCATGGCAGCTACAGCTTAGATCATTACTTCAGAGTTTGTATCCAACTTCCCTGCAGGCAGGACCCTCACTTGCAGCCTCCTTGAGTGGGTGGTCCAGCCCCTGCTCACATCTCCCCCCACAGATAGGAAGCACAGCCCCCCTCCCAAGGCAACCCCTTTCCATGGGACTGCTCTGTCTCCCTCCCCCTGAGTCAAGTTGGGCTCCAGGATCCCCCATGACCCCAGCGCTGTCTTGATATTCAGAGCCCCAAGGACAGGTTATAGGGAAAGCCTTGAATGTTAGGACAGTAGAAACCTAAAACACAAGCCCCTGCTCAAAGAGGAAGCAACTGAGGCTTTGAGAGGAGGCCCCTCCCCATACCCACCCACGCTGGGCTCCTCTGCTGGGAGTTTCCATGCTCCAGGGGATGGCAGACTTCACAGGTCCCTGGGAGAAGTCTCACAGCATGCAGACGCTCTGGTAGAAACTTCAAAGGCAGCATCTAAGGCCAGAGGGGAGTGGAGATGCCCAGGTGCAGGAGGTGGCCACAGGCCACAGACATGGGTCTACTCAGAGCTCCCCGCTTGCTCTGAGGGCTGGAGGGAAGGAGGCCTTCCTGCTCCAAGCCTGCCATCCCATCCTGGATTCTACTGGGTGACCTTGGGTTAATCACTGCCCCCCTCTGGACTTTAGTATTTACTTCTATACAAGAGCACTGAGCTGGGAGTCCCTGAACCTCTTAGTGGCATGCAGGTGTGACCATTAAGGGTTTCTGGGGAGAATAATGCCTAGCCACTTCCCAGCCATGTCCAGCTCCTCAGTCTGATTGCTTAGTATCCTGGCTGGCCCAGCCTGAGCCTGAACACAAAGACACCCTGTTCCTCTAGAGCCATCGCTGACTGGCGGGGGTCCCAGAGTCCCTTAGGGAAGCCCAGCCACATGGACGAGGGGCATGACAGCCCCTTCAGCTCAGGTTCATGTGCATCTCATCTCTGCCTTCAGGCAGATGGGACCCAGGAACGTGATGAGTAGCTGGACACTGGGTGTGGCCTTGCCAGCAGAGCAGGTGTGTGGCCTTCACACACACCCTCTCCTCACAAACACAGGCACCTGTGCACAGACACACGCCCACAGCTTCATGAGAACATATGTATGCAACACTCTACACATGTGCTCACACACACATGCACGGACACACAGGCCACACTTGCACACATATAACCATTTACCAATAATCAGGCATAAAAATGGATGCACATGCTCACACATATGAATATGGCCACACATTTATGCAAACACAGACCCACACATTCTCAGTTTCTCGGACCTGTACACACAAGCATACATCTGAAAGTACACATTCAGGTACACATCCACACACACTCAGAGACACAAATAAACCAACCAATCTCACCCCACATCTCAATATCATGCAAATCTCAAGCATGACCCAATAGAAATCCGCAACCCAAGTACAATGTTATTGTAAATGCACTTCCAAATCTTATCCTGTCCCAGAACTGTAAGAAGAAAATCTGTTCCCTGGCTCAACTCCTCCAGTGTCCAGCAGGTCCTCAGCCTTCATTCCCCCACCCCATGCCACTCCAACAGAGCCCTCTCATCCTGGGATCCAGAGAGGTGGAGAACACTGGGCTGCCCTGTCTTCACCCTTCACCTCTGATTCTCCTGCAGACTTTTCTCTCCTACTGGCCCTTCAAATGTTAGGAAGCTCCAGGCTGGAATGGGCTATGTAGCACCCCTGCTGGAGACATGCGGTATTACAACACAGCTTTATGGTACAGTCTTCACTCCACATGGTACTCTTCTTCTGTGGAGAAGAGTAGGGAAGAGGAGAGGAAGAAGATGAAAGGGAAGAAAAGGAAGAGGAGCAAAGTGCTGGGTGCTCCAAGGATGGAGTTCAGAAGCCTCAGGCCGCCTTTGATTTCTCCCCTTCAATCCATTCAGTCCAGGCTGCAAGATCAACCCTCCCTAAGCCCAACACTAACCAGGTCCAAACAAAGCCTTGCTTGAAAGCCTTGGGTGGATCCTGATGGACCACAGCACCAAATCCAAAACTCCCAGCCTGGATTCAGGTCTCTGGGGTCTGGCTAGCCCACCTCAGCCTCATATCCTGAAGAGCCAGCCCTCATCTTCTGTCCCCTGAACAGCTCTTAGCTCGGATGCTTCTCTGCTGAGATGCCTCACCCCAACTTTACTGGCCCATATTTTGCCTGTTCTTCAAGGCCCTGCCTTTGCCATCTGGAACAATAATCCCTGGAAATAATCTTTGGAGGCAGAAGGACCTGTGCTCCAGCCTGGCCCCACCCATCGCTGGCTGAACATCTCTGCACAAGTCCTTTCCCCTCTTGGATTCTCTGCTCCTTCATCTGGAAAACAGCTGTCCCTAGGGTTTGTGGTGAGGATTAAATAAGATCATGGATGTGAAAACAGGGCTCAGGCAGCTGTAACCTTCTGTGTGAATATGCAAGGAGTCATGTCATAATTATGGCTTAATCCTTTTATCCCTGCTCCCACCTGCATCCCCCAGGACAGAGAAGTGGGGGACCCCTGAGGGAAGGAGTCAAGGCTACTCCGCCTTTGGGCCCCTGGTCCTCCAGTACCCATGGATTTGGATAAGAGGAGATAGTACAGAATTATACTCACTGCAAATCCCCCCCAGACTACAACTCCCAGAGTGACTCACAGCTATCTTGGGCGTGGCCACAGGCTTAACCCCTTCCTTACCAAGCCCTTTCTTCCTCTGTACTCTCTGGGGAACCAGTCTCAGACCAGGCAGGGGCAGATTAGCAAGGTGGTCTCAGACCCCTGAGACACCTTGGCCCCTCCCACAGAGCATCCGTGCTTCTCACCATATCCACCACCACCACGGCTCCATTTCAGTCCTCCTTGTCTCTCCCACACAATGATAGTCTCTGGGCTCTTCCCCGCCAGGCCCCCACCAATATTTCTAAAAGTATAGGTGAGTGTGGGTGGTTTGTAATGGTAGTGGCAGCAGCTAACCTTTCTGAGCACCTGCTGCAGGCCTGGCTCTAAGTTCTGCACTTCCAGATTCTGCACAACCATCCTGCCAGGGAAGTATGATCCTCCCCACTGCTCTATTTGCATGAGGTTCAGGGGGAAGTCAAGCAACTTGCCCAGGACCACACAGCTATGGAGTAAGGGTGTTGAAATTTGAACCTACACCTGTTTGCCACCTTCTCTATTCTATCTTATATTGTGTGAATGTGGTACTGAGAATTGAATGCAGGGGCATTCTACCTCTGAGCTACACCCCTGGCCCTATTTTATTTTATTTATTTATTTTGTTTGGGTGTTGGGGATTGAACCCAGAGGCATTCTACCTCCAAACTACACCCCCAGCCCTATTTCATTTTTATTTGGAAACAGGGTTTCTTGATTAGTTGCTGAGGCTGGCTTCAAACTAGTGATCCTCCTGTCTCAGCCTCCCAACTATTGGGATTACAGGTGTGTGCCACCATGCTAGCTCTATTTCCTATTTTGAAACAGGGTCTCGCTAAGTTACTTTGCAGTGACTTCAAACCTGCACTCCTCCTGTCTCAGACTCCCAAATACTGGGATTACAGGTGTGTTCCACCTCTAGTCTATTTTCAAAGCCTCCTCTGAACCCAGGGTAACTATCCAAAGAGTAAGAGCCCAGAAATCCCAGAGTCCACAGATCTCAGCAATTATACTATTGAAAAGTCCTCCCAGATATCTGACTCAAATCCCTTCTGCTGCACCAAGCCCCAGTTGCCTCTTGTTTTTCAAGGAGGGCAGTGAGAGGGTGACTTCAGGGACTTTAAGAAGTGGGTCACGTCACTGGGGACCTGGCCTTTCCCAGGGAGCGGGCAGCTGAACAATGGGAGATAAATGTGTGAAAACATCCCTGTTACTAAATATATCGACTTCCCAAGAGGAAGAGGGTGCTGACAGGGAGCCCAGCCCTGGAGGCCACAGTCTTATGGCTCAGACAAACTGGGTGCTCAGAGCAGCAATCAAGGCTGCTCTGGCTGGCCGGGGGCTGGGGAAGGGGGCGGAGGCCAGCATGGAAGGGGGTGATGTCTCATTTTCCCAGCCAAAGCTGCCAAGCCCAAGCCGGCTGATTTGCATCTTGCTTTGCATTCATTTGCATGCCACTTTCTGGAAGAAGCCCATATTCTTCAAATGCTGCCTCTCCCTCATTTCCAGAGTCTCTGCTTATTCCCTGAACACCCCAATCTCAAGAAGGGTGGGTCCCTTAGCCAGCCCTAGTCAGGGCACCTGGAGAGACCAAGATGCTACCAATTGACAAGGATGCCGTGTGACAAGGCTGTTGGGGACACTTTCATGGCAGAAAGTGCTTCCTATAGTGTAACCTCAATTCCCCACTCCTCCAGCTTTGCATTTCATACTCGGCCACTCGGAACTCCCACAGTCCTGGCAGAAATAAAACTGTGCTAGCTCTGCCTCCAGGCCTTTGCACACCATGCTCCTCTTCCTGGAGCTGTCCCTCCATTCAGCCTGCAGTGACTCTTCCTTCCAAGGGCAGCCCCGGTGGCCTGTCCTTCTAAATGCCACCCTGACACTGATAGGGAAGATAGTTTCCCACACAGCCATTGGCTCCACCCATCTCCCCCAGGACTGCCATGTCCCACTGGGCAGCAGTCCAGTGAATGGCTGCTGAATGAATAGAATGAGTCCCAATCCCCCATCTCGGCTCCCCAGTCTCCCTCTCCCTGGCTGACTTCATTCACCTGCAGGAGGATCCGGGATGGGTGGCGCCTCTACCTCCAACTCCCCTCCTGTCCAACACCCTCCCTCATCCTCACAGTGCACTGTCCTGAGCCAGGAGATTCCACAGCTCTTCTACACTGGTCTGCCCATCGTCTAGCCTCACTCCCTTTGCAAGCCGTGCGGGCTTCTTCAGCATTATTTTTGGAGAGGAGTCAGAGCCTGGCCCCAACTCAGTTTCACTGTGTGTAATTGGAATAAAAGCTGCTCATTTCTCCCACTCTCTGCCTAGGATGTGTTCACACCACTCCTGGATCATTACGCCCCAGCCTGGCCCTGCTTAGGAGATGGAAAGTGATCCAAGATGGAGAAAGGACACAAGGCCAGGCCAGGTATCCTGAGATAGCCAGGCCCTATAGAGGGCAGGTACAACCACCACAAGGGAAGGGCTGCCCAGGAAGAAAGGAATGAGCATCCCATCCCTGGGGGTGTGTAAGTGGGGGACTGGACAGATCTGTAGGCACACTGCAGAGAGGAGGAAAGCAACTGCTACAAAGCGGTCCAGGTTCTCTTTTTGGGGGGGTGGGTATTGAGGATTGAATCCAGGAGCATTCTCTCTCTGAGCTACTCTGCCAGTCCTTTTTATTTTGAAATAATAGGGTCTTGCTAAGTTGCTGAGGGTCTCATTAGATTGCTGAGACTGGCCTCAAATCTGTGATCCTCTTGTCTCAGCTTCCCAAGTACTGGGATTACAGGTGTGTGCCACCACACCCAGCGGCCCAGGTGCTCTTAATGTCTTCTCCCACTGGAGACTGCACTAGCTGGGGTGCCCAGCGCTGTGTGGGGTGGAAACAAGATTAGGCAGCTTCTGCCTTTGGGGAACTCCTTGACTGGGTAAGGGACTCACAGGGGAGACATCGCAGGGGAAATCTGAATTGGAGTCCCATTTTTTATACCATCAGGGACAGAGACTCCAGGGTGGATCATGGGGTCAGAGGGAGTGGCAACCAAGGAGGGTTTCCTGGGGGAAGCATCCTATTCAAAAACCTTTCCTCAGCTCCATTTCCTATGAGGAAAAGTCCAAGGGCCTTAGCATGGCACTGGAGACTCTACAGAAGCTGGCCCCTGCTGCCTTCTGCTTCTCAGTGTCTCTTCTCGCCCCTGCCAATCTAAACTCTCTGTCCCTTGGATATGTCTCTTTCCATGCGCTTCCGTCTGCTCCTCCTTGCCTAGGCAACTGTTACCCATCCTGCGGGGTCCGGCTCAAATGGGCTCATGAGGGGCCCCGCCAGTCCCCAGAGCTTCCCTCTGCCAGCCCTGCTCACACTGTGGGTGACAGGTTTCCACTTCTGACTCCCTTATCAGACCGGGTCAGTGTCCTCTCTGTGTCTCCAGTGACCAGTCCAGTGACCAGCCCAGTGGACACTCAGCAGGCACCAGGGAGTCCCTGTTGAATGAATGAATGAACAAATGCACGATGCAGTAATGAAGCCATGCTGAGCAAGCAGATCTTACAGGCCAAGCAGCCGAAGCCTGGGGTGTGCAGGCCTGGCCTGACAGCAGCATGGCTGAGGGTGAGACTCTCAGTCCATTAAGACTGGAGGGGGCACTGCGGGGAGCTCTGTCCCCCCCCCTCCACCATTTGGCTAGATCCCAGCCAAGCCATCAGCAGTCCCTGGGGACAGGAGGCTGGAGTGGGAAGCAGGAAGAGTGGCAGGAGCTGCTTGGTGGGCAGGGGGAACTGGGGGGTGCAGGGAGTGTAAAGGCAATTAACCCTGAGTGAGCTGACCCAGCTCAGCCATCCGAGAGGTTCTGTGCAGGGCCCAAAGGAGAAGACTCTGGTGGGGTGGGGGGTCAGGGTTGATGAAGGGGTTCAGCCCAGCCTGCAGCCAGCGGAAGCTGAGAGTCTCAGCCTGTTTCCGTCTGGCAAGAGGGGCTTCTGAGATCTCTGACCCTGTGTATCTAGCTAGAACCCCCCCAAGGGCCTGCCCACTACCTGAACCCACACCCAGCTTGCCTGAAACTGCCAAGAGTTGCTTATTCTGAGATCCTCATTCTCTTAGGTCCCTCCACTGCACCCCATAGTCCAAGCCTGAGCCACTACAATGCTCCCTTCCCCAGCCTTTCCAAGTCCCCAAAGACCTCCCTGCAGAAAGCCCTGATCTCATCTGCCCCTTGACCCGCCTTGCCCTTGGCCTCACTGACCCCTGCATTGCCTTGGCCTCCACCTTGGCCTCCTGGCCCCGGCTCTCTTCCAGGTCAACACCAATGGTGCCACTGAGGCAGGTGTCTAAAACCCAACTTTGGTCATGTCCCTCCCCTGCATAAAATCTTCCCAGGCTCCCCATGGCCCTCTGGACAAAGCCCAGACACCTGGAGTTCAAGTGTGGTGGGATGTGGCTCCAGCATGGGCCTCTTCCCATGCGCTCTTCCATACAGCCTGCTCCCGGCTGCAGACACTCACCCAGCCCAGCCCAGGGCCTTTGCTTATGCTGCTCCCACACCCACCCCACCTGTTAGCTTGATGCTGATCTTTACTGCTTAATTATTCTCAAGCTCCTTTATGTCTGTGAAGCTTAGGAGGCCCCAGAGAGCAGAGCCATTATTGCCTATTTCTTTACTGCACCTCCCCACGGGTGTAGAATGAATTGTCCTGGGCTCATGGAGGTGGTCACACATTCAACCACCCCCTCCCTGCGTCAGCAGGCCACAGTGTCCCAACTGTGTCCTCAACCACCAAAGGAAGGAAACAGCCACCCCCACACACTCAGATGAACACACACATATAGACATGCACACACACACGCTTGAACACCAGTCACACAAGCACACACACACACATAAAGGCACACTGGCGCCATAATCACACACTCATGCCAGAACACTTATGCTAATACACACACATCCACCCCCACACACAGCAACACTATTATTCACACACTAATAAATAACACACAAACAGGGATGCACACAGAACTGATCAAACACGCATATTGAGTTGCTCTATTTTATAGACATAGAACACATATTAACATGAAAACTCAACCTAACGCACACACCTACCTACATATACACACCAATCTACACTCACACTCAAGACACGTGCAGATAAACACCCAAAGTCACATAGGGTAGCTCAAACTCCAACAGGCCACTTCATCAAGGACCACCAAGGTCCCCAGAACCAGACAACCCCCTCCACACCCAACGTGTCCCTAACACCCCACATGCATGCATACTCTTGTGTACGTACACACACACACACACACACACACACACACACACACCCTGCCTGCCACCTCTGCTGCCCTTATAGGAGCCCTCCACTGAGTCCACCCTCCACTTGCCTATGCACTCCCTACACGTGGGCTGACACACTCATTCCAACCAGCCCCGTGGCTCTTTCTGCCCTATCCTGGGACAGAGGCTTTGCAGTAAAGTTGCATGAAGTGGTGGCCCTGAACCCCAATTCCTAATTGCATGGAGGGTGGTTACCCTCTTTTGCTCCAGGGCCACTCTTACTTATTTGTATTCTCTCTTCCTCCCTACACACACACACACACACACACACACACACACACACACACACCCCTTGTGGTCCAAGCCACTCTCCTTCAGAGTCGAGAGTCCTCCTATCTCAGCCCCCAGAGCTCCTTGGAACTCCTTGGCAGAACTTCCCCACCCCCAGTCCCCAAAGGGATGGTTCAGGTTCATCATCAACCCCTCCCCCAGCCAGCAGCCCCTTCTATGGGACCCCAGTTCATCAGCTCCTAGGTTGGTGCCAGGCATCCCCCACTCTGCACAGAGGCCCCCCACTAGGCTGCAGTCCCGCAACCAGGTGCCCAGGAGCAGGATCGATCATCCCACGTGTCTCGCTCCATGTCAATTCCAGCTCCTGGAGGGACTCCCAGGACCCAGTCGGTGGCGCCTGTCACCGCTGTCCGCTCTCCCAGACCCCAGCCCCTTGCTAGTACTCACTGCTCAGCCGGTCGCGCTGCCGGGTACTGCTGGCTCCTGCAGAGGATGGAGTGGCCGCATGCCTGCCCCATCACTCCTCATCGTCTGCCTCCCCGGCCAGACTAAGGTGGCACCTCACCCTGTCCCCCCTGCCCAGAGTTCTGGGCAGGACGCCCCCAGCAGGCACGGGGACCAAGAGCAACGGCCTGCCCCCCACTCAGCCTGGACTCGACACCCCGATCCAGGTCTGCTGCCCCGGCTCCGCCTCTCCTGCTGCCTCTGCTGCTCGGCTGGCTCTGGGAGGAGGTTGGAGCAGGTCTGATAATGCAGAAGGGGGAGGGAGGAGGGAGGAGGAACGGAGAGAGGCCCAGACAGAGAGGGAGAGAGGGAGGGAGGGGTGGAGTGAGACTCTGCCTGGGAGGAGAGAAAAAAAGACACACACGGAGGGAAAGACTGAGAGATCAACAGAGACAAGGAGGAGGAGAGAAACACATGAAGAAGGAGAGGGGAGAGGGATCAGAGCCTCAGAGAGATCAAGATGGAAATACAGAGATCAGAGAGGCATAGGGGAAACACACACAGAGGAACAAAGGTGGGAAATCACAGGCAAAGACAGAGGGAGGGAGCGAGGGAAGGGGGGAGGAGAGACATAGGAGAGAGGTAAAGGTGAGGGGTTTCCCATCATGGGCAGGGATGGGGCTGGGGACTTAAGGGGCAGGTGGATGTGACCCAGGTCCTCTGCTGCCCCATCACAGAGTCCTTCAGGGTGAGGGACATGTGTTTGCCCTCCTCAGGTCTGAGAGAGGCAGACCTCCAGCAGAAGTAGTGGCTGTCCCTTCTGGGCTACCTCATGTCCTAGGATGCATCCCAGCATGGGGATGGTACACAGCAGACTTAGGGGTATTGGTTGATGCCCTTTGAACTCATAACCTTGTCACAGAGACCCTCTCTGGGTGGTGCTGCTTAGCTGGGACACTGGGAGCTGATGCTTGAACACGGAGAGAGGAGAGAGAGAGAGAGAGAGAGAGAGAGAGAGGAGAGAGAGAGAGAGAGAGAGAGAGAGACTGACTGACTAGTACTGGGGTTGAACCCAGGGACATTCTACCTCTGAGCTACATTCCCCAGCCCTTTTTATTTTTTATTTTGAAACGGGGTCTCACTATGTTGTTGAGGCTGGCCTCAAACCTGCAATCCTCCTGTCTCAGCTTCCCAAGTACTGGGGTTACAGGCATGTGCCACCACGCCCGCCTTTGAGCATGGACTTGTACTAGGAGCTGAGGGCACCCAGGTCACAACCTGCCCTGCAAGGCCTTCACTGCCCGCAGGCTATAGGCATTGAGGGGGCCTGCTGTACCTCGGCCTCATCCCAGAGTACACTCTCCAGGACATAGCTTTAACCCAATGGAATGAGGGGATTTTAGGCACTGGGACGGCAGGGAGCTGTCTGAGAAGAGCTCCTATTGTATGTAGGAGAAAAAGCTCTACATCTTGAGGCAGGAGATGGAATGAAGTCTGGTTCCACCATTAAGTTAGTCATTCTTGTACAAACACTTATCACTGACCAACCCCACTGGATATGGCTCAGACTGCCCCCGGCCTTAGAGAAGCACCCAGGCTGGGGTAAAGGGAGAGGACACTGGGAGGCCTGCCAGAGAGAAGCACAGGGTCTGTGGAGCCCAGAGAACGCTCCTGACCCGGTCAGGAGAGTTGGCAACCATTTCTGGGGAAGAGGATCTGATCTGGGTCTTTAAAGGCAGAAGGGGTTACTCAGGGAGGAGGAACTACAGTGACCCTCACCACTGACCTCATCTCCCTGAGCTGGGGGGAGAATGCCCCCCCCATACAACAGGTAGAATGCCCCTGGCTCAATCCCCAAGACTGCAAAAGAAAAAAAAAAGTGTCAGGGAAGAAAACACCAGGGAGCCTTTGCACCCAGAATGTAGAACTGTAGATCTCTAAATGCTCTGGGCAAACTGTTTTCATCCAGAGGGAAAGAGGGCCAGGCTGGTCCTCAGCCTGTGGAGCCAGCCCAGAACATTTATTATTTATTTATTCATTTATTTCATTTTTTGGCAGTACTGGGGATTGAACCCAGGGGCATTCTACCTCTGAGCTACACCCCCAGCCCTATTTTTCATTCTTTATTTTGAAACAGAGTCTCATTAAGTTGCGGAGGGCCTCACTAAGTAGCTGAGGCTGGCCGGGAACCTGTGATCCTCCTGTCTCAGCCTCCCAAGTACTGGGATTACAAGCATGTGCCACCACGCCTAGCTATTTATTTTATTTTTTGGTACTGGGGATTGAACTCAGGGGCATTCTTCCTCCGAGCTACACCTCCAGACCTTTTTGTTTTTTGCTTTGAAATAGGGTCTCACTAAGTTGCCTAGGGCCTCTCTAAATTGCTGAGGCTGGTTTTGATCCTGTGATCCTCCTATCACAGCCTCCCAAGTACTGGGAATACAAGCATGCATCACCATGCTGGGCAAGCATGTGTGTCTTGCTTCTCAGCCTGACCCATTCTTGGCAGCATGTTGCTCCATTCCTACCAGCTGGGAAGGCCTTCTCTGAGGTTCTGGACCCCCAGGGCTGATCTTGGTCTCCCTGCCCCCCCCCTTCTCCAGAACCACTCAGCAGTCTGAGGAGCCTGGCAGCACGCAGCTGAGTCAGAAGAGTTCATAGGAGGGCGCCTCCTGGACGTGGGTGTGTGCAGGTGCAGCGCTTGAGGCCTCACCTGGCCCTCAGCCCCCTTTCTGCTCTCCCACTTTGGAACAGTGGTGGTCGTATCATGCTCAGAAATTTCCTGGGGATACAGCGGGGGAGAGGGTCTGCTCCCCATCCCAACGCCACACCAGATCCCGCGGTTGCCCAGAAGTAGGCTTTGCAGGAACCAGGTCAAGGTCCACGATTTAGGAGGTCTCACTGGAACTCCAGGGCTTAGAGGGAGGTGGGTGAGATTCAAATCCCCACTCTGCCACGTGCCCAGATAACTATTTCACCTCTCTGAACTCCAATTTAGTTTTCTCACCTGAAATATGGGGTTGGTCAAAAGGTTGGAGGTTTGAGGGATTTCTTCAAAGTTCCTTGTAAATATTTGCCCCTCATCTCCACCGAAGTTGAATTGATGGAGCCAAGGAAGTAGCAGCCTCCAGTGTAGGGACCGGGAGGTGTGGGACGGGGAAGAGAGCTGGAGACAGACCAAGCCCAGCCAGTTTTCCCGCTCTTCCCAGACCTCAGCAACGGCGTCGGCCCCGCCCCCTCCGCAGGCCCTGCCTCCACTCAGGCTGCTCTCCAGGGTGCTGAACCAAGATCGAGGCGCCCTAAAAGGTTGTAGGAGGAGGCAGGACGCTAGTGGGAAGCAGCTTAGCTGCTCAAAGTGAGGAGGGTGCAGTTCTGGAATCGGCCTCTGCGGCTGCCCGCATTGCCTGGGGAGGACTGCAGGCTCCACAGGTTCCAGCTACCGCCTCCTTGCCCAAGAACTTCTTCTTGGCGCCCGCCTCCACCCCCTCCTGCGCGGCTGTTTCCCTCCCACCTTCCAGACGGCCCCTACTCGGTCTCCCTCACTGGCTCATCCTATCTTCGCCTCCTCAATACCAATGATTCTCTGAGGAGCATAGGCTCTGTCTCTGCTCATTCTGTCCCACCCCCACGGAGAAGGGAGTCCTCCCCCAACATACCAACTATGCTGTTTGCCATGGCCTAGCCCCCTCTCTGGAGCTCCAGGGTCCAGTACAGTATGCCACGTGGCCATGTTCTCTGGGAACACCCCCTCGGCCCCTCACACAAATATTCAACATCCAACACAACTTTTGCCTGGATCAGAGGTATCCACAAACTTCCAATCCCCGGGCTGCAAACTTCAAAGTCGCCTGACCTCTTCCCTGTCTTCCACTTTCTGTGTCAAGTCTGCAAAAGGCCTGTTGATTCATATCCGTCCACCTCATGCTCCTGCTTCCTCCCCCTTCCCCTGGTCATTCCCCAGCCTGCACCCCAGTTTGGCCCCTCTATTCCACATCCACCCTGCACCTGATGGCATATTCCTAAGACACCTATCTGATCTTGTAATGCCTTCTCAAAACCTTCTTGTGGCTTCCCAGGGCACACAGGATCACAGCCAAACTCCTTGGCCCGGCATTTAAACTCTCTCATGATTTGGCCAACGGTAACCTCTCCATCCTCTGCTCCAGGCAGGGCAGGGACTGGTCCCTAAGCACATGCTAGTCCTCTGCTCCCCTTGATTTTGTACAGTGTTCCTACTCTCAGACTCCCTCCCTTTTCTGTGCCCATCCCAAAGCCTGGCCCATGCTTATCGGGCCAGTTCAGCACACACCCTGCCCACCACCCATAGAATTCTGGGCTGAGGGGATGAGAGGCCTTTTACTGCTTCTCCTGTCCCTAACTTGCTGTCTGTCCCATCTTCTCAGCCCCCTGCTCAGGTTCATCTATTTCTTGTGGGTGCTGCTCTCCTCACAGACAGGCCAAAGTCCTATTCCGCTCAGCCTCAGTCCCCAGCCTCCCTTTGGGCAGCCTCAACAGGTGCAAGCGGAAAATGCTGGTGGAATCAGAGGAAGGGGAGAGGTGAACATGGAAAGGAGATGGTGCGCATCAGAGCTCAGCTCAGGGCCACGCAGGAGCAAGGCCTCCATGAGAGGCCGCAGGTGAAGGGCCACAGGTGGTGGAGGAGGCCCTGCTGACCTGCGCTGTAGCCATGCCCCTCCCTGGGCGGGCTGAGGCTGCAGAGTGTGAAACAGCCCTACTCTCTGAGGAAAGGCTGGTAATTGGCGGAACATGGATTTCATGGAGGGTTGGCCTGAACACCCCTGGATGACCGTCTGGCTGGGGGCCAGGCCGGGCCCACATCTGGATCTTGGCAACAGGAGCCTGGGAGGGGTTGGGGGTGGGGAGTGCAGGGATCCACCTCTCAGTGCCCCACGACCATCGGGAAGCTGCCACCTGTAGCTCCAGTGACAATGACCAGAAAAACACCATGAGCTTGAGAAGGGCCTGACACAGTCCCCTGCGTTCCTACACTAAACATGGACACCATCACGCCATGGATGACAGAGCCTTTGCTGACAAAGAAATGAAAAGCCACCATGGCCTCTAGGTTGCTTTAAAATGGAGCACTTTGCCGGGCGTGGTGGCTCATGCTTGTAATCCCAGTACTTGGGAGGCTGAGACAGGAGGATCGCAGGTTCATGGCCAGCCTCAGCTGCTTAGGCCCTCCGCAACTTAGGGAGACCTTGCTTCAAAATAAAGAACAAAAAATAGGGCTGGAGGTGTAGCTCAGAGGTGGAACGCCCCCTGGGTTCAATCCCCAGTACTGCAAAAAATAAAGCGGAGCACCTTCTTCAACATCTCAGGAAGGTGGCTTTGTGGACCCAGAGCCCAAGGTTGAGGAATCATGAGTCCCCTTCAGGTTCCAAGACCAGTCAGAGCTGCCTCTGAGGGAAGGGACTTCCCCATTACTGCTGGGCAGGGGAACGAGGCCGTGGGACAGAGGTCAAGTTAGGAGAGAAGCAGCCTTTGGTTCTGGACAGAATTCAGTGACCCTTCCTGCCTCCCCTGCCCCTGGCTGGGAGTATGCTGATCTGGCCCAGGAAGAACAGGTAGATTGGAGTTGAGCAGAGAAAAGGAATGAGAGGGAAGTCAGCCTGGAATGGAGTTGGCCCTGACACTTGCGTGCCTTCTGCCTAAGGTTGAGATCATCCTCAGGGGTAATATACTTGAGCAGTAGAGTTCAATCCCTCACTTACAGATAGGGAAACTGAGGTCAGGGGCGTGCCCAGGCCACAAAGTGAGTGATGGGCAGGATGCATCTTGGGCACTGCCCCTACACTACTTCCTCCTCTTCATCATCTCCCACTTCCCCCTCTCACCTCTCCCAGAAGGGATTAGGGGCCCAGGAAAAAAGGCTGTGGATACAGCTTGAGACCCCGGGGAAGCCTCCGGAATGTGGATTTTCAGTGGGGACAGGCCAGGCCACAAGTGGCCCCAGTGGCTTCCTATTCTGGGGAGGTTTTGCTCTCCTTGGGGCCCCAGCTCCCTCACCACCACCCAACGATCCTGCTTATCAGGATCCTCCGTGCTGGGAGGCCCTGAGCTTCCTACTCAGCCCCGATCTACCTCTTCCCCTTAACTCCCCGCACCTGAGGGGGGATGGCGGGGGTGTGACTCAGTGGGAAAAAGGCAGCTGCTATATTTGAATGATTACATAAGTCAGTTGCAACGTGATGGTTCCATCAAGGTCGGGAGACAAGTCGAGGCTGGGCCCAGGAGCCAGAGCCATCTTCTCTCTGTCCCTAGGCTCCGGCCTGGGCAGCAGGCATGACGCTGCGAGGACGGGGGCATTGGTATCTATTGTCTGCATTGCTGGAAGGTAAACAAGGTCTTCCCTAGGTCTAACCACATGAGAAGACTCTGCTTCCTCTGTCTTCTTAGAAAAACAAACCTCTGGCTTCTAGAAACCCTGAGGTCAGACCCAGATTAAGCCCCAGATCTTCCCCATGAACTCTTTCTCACTAGAGTTGACGGCAGGTTGTTACTCATTAAAAAGGAGCACCTGCTGGGGCAGGTCCCATGGATTCCATCTGTGCTCCTGGCCTCACTAGGCCACCCACTGCTCATCTTCCTCATGGGTCTCCTTCCAAGAATGAAGTGGGATGACACATGCAAAGCTTAGCACTGTACGTGGTAGGTGCTCTGTCATGGCTGATCAACACTGCCACTTGCATCAACATTATCAAAAACACTAAGGATGGGTGGAGATGTCTCAGGTGACTGGATCGGAGGTTGGACTGACCTCTGCCTCCAATGACTGTTGACCTGGTGGAGGTGGGAGACCAGAAGAGAGGACTGAGAGTCAGGAGCTGGGCCAGACTTGCTGTGTGACCCTCAGGAAGCCCTTGCCCTCTCTGGCCTCCAGCTCTGGAGCCGGAGCTTGCGAGACGATTTCCCTCCACCTAGAATTAATGACTTGCAGCACTGGGAGGCCGCAGCGCAGAGCTGGTCGAGGTGGAGTGTCCTGGGGGTGGTGTGGCCACAGCACACGTGGCAGCCAGTGCCGGGCACTAGCACAAGGCCACTTCCTCCAGGCCTCCTGGCAGATCCTAAGGGCCCCCCAGCCCCAGAGGAGGAGAAAAGCTGTGCCCACCCAGACTGCGTTGCCATGACGCTGGTCTCCATGGTGCCAGGCACACAGCCCTCCCCTCACCCAGGAGGAGGGACCGAAGGTGGCAGGAGCTGAGGAGATCCAGCTCTTGGCCCCCAGTCCCCCAGCCTGTCCCTCTGCCCCCACCAGCCAGCGAGGTTCCCAGCCTGGTCCCTCAGGAGAGGGCAGGGAGGAAGGACAGTTTCCACTTCAGAGTGGAGAGTGACAAAGAGGGGACTGAGAGCGACTTATGTGGTAGAAAGACAGGAGTGTAGAGAAGTGGCGAGAGGGGGAAGGCGGGGAGGGCACACTGCAGTCACTAGGGGGCGTGCCTCTGCCGACACGGTGGGAGGCACCAGCCAGCCCAGCTCTTTGGTCTCAGTGTGGAGG
>PVJS01020526.1:12293-32590 GCA_004027185.1 Glis glis | reverse complement strand
AGAGAGAGAGAGAGAGAGAGAGAGAGAGAGACAGGGAGAGAGAGAGAGAAAGCAAGAGAGACAGGGAGAGAGAACGAGAGAGCTGAGGCTGGCCGCGAACCCGGATCCTCCGGTCTCCGCCTCCCAAAGTACTGGGATTACAAGCGTGCGCCACCATGCCCGGCTTATTATTTCATATATTTCAAGTGTGTTTATGATGGCTTATTGGACTGGCATGCCTGTAATTCTAGTACTTAGAAGGCTGAGAGAGAAGGATCACAGGTTCTAGGCCAGCCTCGGCAATTTAGCAAGACCCTCAGCAACTTAGCGAGACCCTCCACCTATCTTAGAGGAAGGTGCTCTCCTCTCAGAGTTTTGATTCCTGCCAGGTTCAGCAGCATCCCTCAGACACTGCCCCTGCTAGGCTGTGGGGGGAGGCGGGGTGGGATTGCAGCAGGAGAGACCCAGGGTGTGTGTGTATGTGTGTGTGTGTGTGTGTGTGTGTGTGTATTTGCGTTCTGTGTCTGAATGTCAGGGGCTCCCTTTCCTGTCTCCTCAGGTCAGGAGTGCAAGCTGTTCATGGAGAGGTGTCTCCATCCCAGGCCCCTGTTTGGGCTCCAGGCAGTTTCTGTGCTAGAGAGAGAACAAGGATAAACTACCGCTATTTTTGCGATACTTCAAATTCTAGTCTTCTCCAATGCGTCTACTGCCACTTAGTTTCCAGAGTCCATAAATAACTGGTCCACGCGATCCATCTGGGTTCTAGTTGTGCTGGATGGGAGACCCAGGGTAGGGTGTGTTTCCTGCATCTGACCTAGACTGGGAACATGCACTTTCAAATGCATTTAGCACCTATTGTAGAAAGCCTTAGACCACTCTTTGAGAATCACTGGTCAAAAGTAGGGAGGCTCAAATGCTCATTTTCCCCTAAGAAAAGAAGAGTTGCATGTTTATCAGTCTGTTGGTCACGACACAGGTGCCGTTAATAAGAAACGGTGACTAAACAGTCTTAGATTCTCCAGGCATCTTTAAGAAATGATGTACCTGGATGATATTACTTTAGCGCTTGGTTTGAAATGTACTCAGGACAGTGATTAAAAGCAGACTTTGGTTTTTATCCAACCTGGGGAAAAGAAAAAATAATCTAGAGTTTGCTTTGTTATCTTTTGAAACGCTGCATTGGAAGACATTGTCCATTCTGTTCGACACTGTTTAGATAAAACATTCCTCTTTGAATTTCATGTAAAAAAAAATAAAAAGGTTCGTCGCTTCGTATGAACCTCAGGCTTCTTACAGAACTTAGGTTTTCTTTTGATCCTGGCTTTCAGGAGTCGCAGATCCACACAGTCTTGGTTCAATCATACTGGCGCTTCTTGGCTAGGTCTCCTGGACAGAGAGACAGAGACGAAGTCACAAAGGACTAAAAGCAGCGGTAGGATGATTAGTCTCCTCTCTCCTTCTCTCTGCTCTTTTGTATTTTTTAATCATGCTCTTCCCCGCCCCCACTGGAGAGCGAACCCAGGGGTGCTCTATCTCTGAGCCACACCCCCAGCCCTTATTTATTTTAATTAATTAATTAGTTTTTGCAGTATCAGGGATTGAACCCAGGAGCATTCTACCTCCGAGCTATACCCCCAGCCCTATTTTTTATTCTTTATTTGGAAACAGGGTCTCACTAATTGCAGAGGCCTCACTAAGTAGCTGAGGCTGGCCGTGAACCCGGATCCTCCGGTCTCAGCCTCCCAAGTATTGGGATTACAAGCATACGCCACCATGCCTAGCTTATTTTTATTTTGAAACAGGGTCTTGCTAAGTTGCTGAGCCTGGCCTCAAACTTTCAATCCTCCTGTCTCAGCCTCCCAAGAACCGGGTTAACAGGCATGAGCTACCACACCCAGTTAAATTAAGTGTTTTAAAAATAAATGGGAGGTGGCACAGCTGGGCCCAGCTGCAGGGCGGAGGCGGACTCGAGGCCTGCAGCTGCTGGGTGCGGCGGGGCCTGGTCGGTGTTTGGGAAGCTGTTCAGAGCTGGAGGGGGGAAGGCTGGCAAGGGTGGCCTGACTCCCCAGGAGGCCATCCAGCGGCTGCGGAACACGGAGTTGATGCTGAGCAAGAAGCAGGAGTTCTGGAAAAGAAGATGGAGCTGGAGCTGACTGCCGCCAAGAAGCACAACACCAAAACCAAGCGCTTGGCCCTGCAGGCACTGAAGCAAGGAGAGGCCGAGAAGCAGCTGGCACAGATGGACGGCGCGCTGTCCACCGTGGGGTTCCAGCGCGAGGCCCTGGGGAACGCCAGCACCAGCACCGGGGTGCCCAAGAACATGGGCCGCACGGCCAGGGCCGTGAAGGCCGCCCGCGACAACATGGACATCGATGAAGTCGGTGAGTTAATGCAGGCTATTGCTGACCCGCAGGGACTTGCAGAGGAGATTTCAACCATGCCCCGCTCATAAATGCAGCTTTAAAACTAGGGCCATCGATCATTTCGGTCCAAAGCTCGCCCCAACATTCCCTCCAGATCAGTGCCAGGCTTGAAGGAGCTTTGGTTTAGGTACCGACATGCAGCGCGTGTTTATTGTTTCTAGAGCCTCCTCTGCTTGCTCTGCAAAGCTACATTGAACCTTTCCGACTTCCCCATGCAGCCTCTCTACAGCAAGGACAGAAAGGATGGGCGGCTAGTCCCCACACACTGTGAGTCGAGTGGCCAGCACCCACACATAGGCCGAAGGGACTCCAGCCAAGCCCAGTGGAGTGACAACAGTACAGACTCTGAAGGTTTCAAGAATGTTCTTAGAGCTGGGCGTGGTGGCGCACGCTTGTAATCCCAGTACTTTGGGAAGCAGAGACCGGAGGATCTGAGTTCGCGACCAGCCTCAGCTTGCTCTCTCTCTCTCTCTCTCTCTCTCTCTCTCTCCCTGTCTCTCTCTCTCTCCTTAGTGAGGCCCTCCACGACTTTGTGAGACCCAGTTTCAAAATAAAGTATAAAAAATAGGGCCGGGGGTGTAGCACGGAGGTAGAACGCCCCTGGGTTAAATCCCCAGTACCGCAAAAAAAAAAAAAAAAAAGAATGTTCTTAGAGAGGTAGTGTTTTACTCTGCTTTTCTGTTGCTGTGACTGAAATACCCTACGAGAACAGCTTAGAAGAAGAAAGGTTTATTTGAGCTCACCATTTTGGAGGTACAGTCCATAGTGGGCCAACTCCAAGGCATGCATCATGGCGGTGCAGCGGAATGCAGAGAGCGAGAGGAGGTGACCAGGGACAGATGGAGTCTCCAGGACTGTGTCCCCACGGCCCCAGCTCCTCCAGCCGCGCCCACCTCTGAGCCTTGATGCGCTGGGGCCCGCTTTCGACACAAGAGCTTTTGGGGCACATTCCGGACCCAACCCACAGCAGATAGCTTTGTGAGTGAAAGCTTGCATGTAAGTCTATGCTCTCCTGCTGCGGTCGGCTGCCCATGAACACCTTGCCTAACTTCTCTGAACTGTCCTCCCTCATCCCAAAGAGGATAAGACAGTTTCTACGCTCCAGGCTAACTGTGACTACTAAAGACATCACACGGAGGACAGGAGGGGTGTGTGTGTGTGTGTGTGTGTGTGTGTGTGTGTGTGTGCGTGCTACTGGGGATTGAATCCAGGGACATTCTACCTCCAAGCTACACCCCCAGCCCGATTTTATTTTTATTTTGAAACAGGATCTCGCTAGGTTGCTGAGAGTCTCACTACTTGCCGAGGCTGACCTCGAACCTGTGATCCTCCTGTCTCAGCCTCTCAAGTACTGGGATTACAGGTGTGCACCACCATGCCCAACTAGGACAGAAGTTTTTAAACTCTTAAGGGTTATAAAAATACAATTTACTCCTTTGGTTGTCTTTCATTTTTTTTTTTTTTTTTGCAGTACTGGGGATGGAACCCAGGGACAGTCCACCTCCGAGCTACACCCCCAGCACTATTTTTTATTCTTTATTTTGAAACAGGGTCTCAATGAGTTGCAAAGGGCCTCACTAAGTTGCTGAGGCTGGCCGCGAACCCAGATCCTCCAGTCTCAGCCTCCCAAGTACTGGGATTACAAGTGTGTGCCACCACGCCCGGCTTGGTTATCTTTTTCCAATTTCCTTGTCCCTTGGAGGTGGTGAAGGATTCCGGTTTCTGTTTCCATGGGAGAAGCAAGAGCAGACCTGGTGAGGGCTGCCTTTCTCAACATAGTGGTGACAGTGACAACGGTACCCGTGAAGACAGGAACACTTCCTGCTCCCGGCGACAGCTAACATTCATTCACCACTTACCCACTTCACTCGGATGAGCTCCTCCCGTCCTTAGACCCGCTCTGTGAGTCGGCAGCAATGTCATTTTCGGGATGAGAAACCAAGGCTCAGAGACCTTCAGTAACTTGTCTAAGGTCACACTGCTATTAAGAGGCCTGGTTACGATCTGAATTTACCGCTGCCCCTTGAGTTGCACCATAGAATGTAATTTCTCTAGTAGTCACCGTTGGCCTGGAATGTAGAAACGGTCTTATCCTCTTTGGGATGAGGAAGGAAAGTTAAAAGTTAGGCAAGGGGTTCCAAGTCTCCCAGCCAGAGCAGGAGAATGTGGTCTTAAGCACTAGCTTTCATTTCCAAAGCTATCTGCTCTGGTGTCAAAAGTGTGTCCAGCCGGGCGTGGTGGCGCACACTTGTAATCCCAGTATTTGGGAGGCTGAGACCGGAGGATCCGGGTTCGCGGCCAGCCTCAGCTACTTAGTGAGGCCCTCAGCAACTTAGTGAGACCCTGTTTCGAAATAAAGAATAAAAAAAAATAGGGCCGGGGGTGCAGCTCAGAGGTAGAATGCCCCTGGGTTCAATCCCCAGTACCGCAAAAAATAAACAGTATGTCCCGGATGTAGGGAGGCTCAGAGGTGGGGCGTGGCTGGAGGACAGGTGTCGGTGGAGTGGTGGCCTTGGGGCTATATCTGTCCCTGGTTGCTTCCTGGCTGCACAGTAACCACTAGTCACATGTCATATACCTGGTCCAGGCCGGCTTGTGCCACGCATGTAGAACACACACCTGTACACCTTAGAGACTTGATAGGAGACAAAGGATGAGAATATCCCATTAATCCCTGCCTCTAGATCACTTATTTTGGGTTTACTGGTTGAACTACAATACATCATCAAAATGCATTTCAACTCTTTGCTATTTTCTTTTTTAACTGACATTGGTTTTAGGGTGCCAGAAATATTACAAATGGCGGATCTTGTCAACGCCTGCGGGGCACAGGCACCCCATCTGCTGTGTCTGGTCCCACTCTCTCCACGAAATCTTGGGTGGTAGTCATGGAAACCAAAGGAACACAGTACCGTCAGGGCCTCAGTGTCCACAACCAGCTGCCACCTGCCACCCCTGCTCCCAGCCTCGGCTCCGCTGGAGGCCCTCTGCCCACCTCCAGGGTGCTGGAGGCCAGAGGAGAGTGGCTGCCCACGTCCTTGTCTCCCTCCATACCCATGGCCGGCCTGCTCCCCCAACCAGAGAGATGCCGCCCATCACTTTTTTTGTGTGTGGTACCAGGGATTGAACCCAGGGGCGTTCTACCTCCGCACTACACCCCTGGCCCTATTTTTTATCCTTTATTTTGAAACCGGGTCTCATGAAGTTGCAGAAGGCCTCACTAAGTAGCTGAGGCTGGCCGCGAACCCAGATCCTCCGGTCTCAGCCTCCCAAGTACTGGGATTACAAGTGTGCGCCACCACGCCCGGCCGCCATCACTTTTGATTGGTTGCTTTATAAGATAAAAGTACATTTTGTGTGTGTGTGGTACTGGGGATGGAACCCAGGGGCACCCAGCCCAAAAGCAAACACTTGCAAACTGCTCGCACACGCAGTCTGGAGAGCGGCTTCCAAGCCGTCAGGCTGGCAGATGATGTTTACTTCTGTGACTTCAGAGTCAAGTCAGATTTTATTTTAGGGCAGTCACTTTCATGTCCCGAGAAGAGCGAAATCTCTGTAGATGATCACCATGTCCCAGATCCCATTCAACAAAGTTGTGGCTTTGCCTCTTTCATAGAAGATGGTCTGTCTGCCTCCCGAGATGTTTCCTGCATTAGCAGAAGGGGCATGCATGCAGGGGTGTGCGTGCATTTCATTGAACCCGGGGCATTCTACCTCTGAGCTACACCCCCAGCCCTATTTTTTTTATTCTTTATTTTGAAACAGGGTCTCACTAAGTTGCGGAGGGCCTCACTAAGTAGCTGAGGCTGGCTGCAAACCCGGATCCTCCTGTCTCAGCCTCCCAAGTTCTGGGATTACAAGCGTGCGCCACCACGCCTGGCTCGTGCATTTCTTTAAACAGATTGGCAATGGACAGGTTCAAAGACATGCCACCACGTGGGGTAGGGCGATTCCAGCAAAGTGCTCGGCAGGTGGCAAAGAAGCAACCCGCGTGTCTCCCACAAAGGGCTTCAGACTTCACAAAGTCCTCCTGCACCCCTGGTCTCCTCTGCCCCGGCCACCTCTAGATGAAGAAAATGAGGAAACCCAGGCCAGGCAGAGTTCAGCTCAGCACCGGGGAAAAGGGACAAGATTTGTGTTAGTCAGCTTTGTGTGTCTGTGACAAAGTACCCAAGAAAATCAACTTGAAGGAGTAAAGTTGGCTCATGACTTCAGGGATTTCAGTTCATGGTTAGCTGGCTCCATTTTTTGGTTTATTGAGATGAAATATCAAGGCTCACGGGTGTAAAGGAGGAGACAGAGAGGAGGTTAGACTCCCAAGGGCACACCACCAACGACATTCTCTTTGACTAGGTCCTGCCTCCCAATGAGGCCGTCCCACTAGGAACCCCTGGAGGATTAATCCAATGGGGTCAGCACTCTGGTAATCCAGTTGCTTCCCCAGAGGGCCCACCTCTGACCCCTGCTGCACTGCGACCAAGCTGTCAACACACCAGCCTCTGGGCCACATGTCACATCCAAACGGTAGCCATTTGGAATCAGCAGCCCTTCACTGAAATGTCTGCTCTACTTTTCTAGCTCTGTGACCTTGGGCAAGTTTCCCAACTTCTCTGAGCTTGCTTTAACTTATTCATAAGCTGTGGCTAATACACACTCAGAATTCTAGGTGGGATTTCATTGATGTGATGTGTTCAAGGAGGCCAGTGCTGTTAGTGGTTTCCGTGAATCAGGGCTGGGCGCAAGGAGGGTCTGATCACAATGGCAAGTTTTGGGGTGACTGAATTGTTCTGTATCTTCATCCTGGTGGTTATGAAAAACCAGAACTACCTGTACGGAAAAAATACAAGTGGATTTTTACTGGATGTAAATTTAAAAATACTTATATGGTTAAAAAAATCCAGCTGGGCTTGGTGGTGCATGCTTATAATCCCAGTACTTGGGAGGCTGAGACAGGAGGATCGCAGGTTCGCGGCCAGCCTCAGCTACTTAGTGAGGCCCTCCTCAACTTAGTGAGACCCTGCTTCAAAATAAAGAATAAAAAATAGTGCCGGGGGTGGAGGTTGGAGGTAGAATGTCCCTGGGTTCAACCATCAGCACCAAAACAAAAGAAAAACAAATATACCCACAAAAAAACAAAACAACAACAATAAAAAATCTGGACTCTCTTAAAGGGCTACTGTGTCATTTTATTTGGTAGAAAGTGAAGTAACAACCAAAACCCACTTCTTCATCATCCTAGCCTGCAGCTGTTGAATAGGAGTATCCATAGAAAATGGTATTTTTTTTTTTTTTGGTACTGCGAATTGAACCCAAGGGTATTCTACCATTGACCTACACCCCAAGTCCTTTTAATTTTTTTTAAATTTTGAATCAGGGTCTCACCAAGTTGCTGAGAGTCTCCCTAATTTTCAGAGGCTGGACTTGAACCTGTGATCCTCCTGTTTCGCCCTCCCAAATACCAGGATTACAGGCCTGTGCCACCACACCCCAGCTTGGAGTATAGGAAATAGAACCAATACAATTCCATTCAGCTCTTAAAAGGGGATAGGAGGAAATCCAGGACTCCAGATGGAACACGGGTGTGGTGTCAGTTGACATGAGGTAGGAGGGGGACAGACCCTGCTGAACTAATTTGTACTTGTCTCACAACCAGGCCACCAGTAAGACAGTGCACAAACCTTCTGTCTGCCCCGGGGGCCCATTTCTCTCCCACTGTAGCCCCCCTCTGCTCCCCCATGGACTCTAAACTTTCTAACCAAATTTCACACAGATTGAGTTGTTTTTTGGTCTTTTGTTCCAGGCACAGTGCCAACTGGCTTGATCTGCCCACTGCTACAGAAATCAAGTCTCTCCTCCATTTCTCACGTGTTCCTGGCCTAACAAATGAACTGCTACGTTTCACACGGGCTCAGGCAAGCGATGCGTCTCTTTCCACGTGCAGTGCTTTCTGCAGGCTGGGGTCCGAGAAAGATGGACTGGAGCTGGCCAGAAGCACTGGGGTCCTCCAAGTGGGCCAGGGGTGTTTTTAGCTGCTAGGTTTTCATTAATTTCCTCGCTGGGCTCTGCGTGGCTCTTGGTTCCTTCTGTCTCGCAGAGGGGAGAAGGAGCTGGCTGGTGAATCTGAAGCAGGTGGCTTTGAAACCTACTGAAATCTGTCTGAAGGGTCCCAGCTCCCTCCCGGTCCCAGGGAGTTCCTCATCACATGTCTGAAGGGTCCCAGCTCCCAGGGAGTTCCTCATCACATGTCTGAAGGGTCCCGGCTCCCTCCCGGTCCCAGGGAGTTCCTCATCACATGTCTGAAGGGTCCCAGCTCCCTCCCGGTCCCAGGGAGTTCCTCATCACATGTCTGAAGGGTCCCGGCTCCCTCCCGGTCCCAGGGATTTCCTCATCACATTTGCATTTTTAGGATGCGCTCAGGTTTAGTGCTTTTGTGGTGGGATACAAGGAGGGAAGTCATTTCCTTTCCCTCCCCACACCTTGAGTTCTTGTCCATTGTTTTTTTTTTTCTTTTTTTTTTGGAAACAGGGTCTCACTAAGTTGCTAAGGGTCTCATTAGATTGCTGAGGCTAGCTGGGCGTGGTGGCACAAGCTTATAATCCCAGTACTTGGAGGTTGAGACAGGAGGATCGACAATTTAGCGAGGCCCTCTGCAACTTAGTGAGACCCTGTTTCTAATAAAAAATAAAATCAGGCTGGGGATGTAGCTCAGAGGTAGAACGCCCCTGGGTTCAATCCCCAGTACCACACACACAAAAAAAAATTTGCCTAGGCTGTCCTTGAGCATGCGATCCTCCTGTCTCAGCCTCCCAAGTACTGAGATCACAGACATGCACCACCATGCCCAACAAGTTCTCATTCTTTTTGCTCAAGATATTGGCTGTTACTTGCTTTCTAGCCTCCCCTGTTCTGTTTTGGGGTATCTTCTTTCTCCCCTCTGATTTTGCTGCAGCTTTGAAAGTGGTCGCCATGCACAAAATAGAGTCTTAAGGCTCAGGCATGCTTGTGAAAGCGAGTTGGAGACTAAGACTTGTTTTGGTAACCTCCAGGGGCAAAACTAGAAACTTCCAAGGAGCCAGTTTGTGTAGGCTTGTAATTAGATGTGTCCCTCATTCCTGGAAATGTAGTGATGTCCCCATCAACAGAGAAATGTGAAGGGAGGCTAGAGGGCCACTTGCCAATCTAGTTTTATGCAACCCAGAGTGGTTGGTCTTTGGAAGTCCCCTGAGTTCAAGAGTCCCTTGTTCCCCACGACTCCTTCACTTGCGAGGTGAGGCATTGATGCAGAGACAGTGTACAGTTGGCCTTGTTGGGAACTGGCTAAAATGTCCTGGGCTGGTATCTTCTGTCTGCCCTTCCCACTCTGTGCTCTTCTAGATTCTTCTGCTGGGAGGGTGATATATATGGGTGACCTCAACCGGTTCCTGTGCCCTCCAGCTTCCAGGTGTGTTCAGCCCCCAGGGAACCTGAAGGTGACCAGACAGGGTAGAGAGGGAGGGAGGAGCAGGGGCTGTGGTTTCATTTTCAGCTCTCTCTCTGTGGATTTGGTGCAGGGTGAACATGCTCTGTGGGCACAGGCACTTCCTCCCCTGTCCCTCCAGGCCTGATGGCTACATCCTCTTCAAGTTATTCATCTGGAATAAGTCATCTCTTTCCTGCAAAGACCCTGCCTGACACAAATATAAAATGCCTACTGTGTGCAGGGGGGAAGATGACACAGGTCATGGCTGGAAGGGCTTTCCAGGGAACTGGTGAAGACAAGAAGAGGATTTTTGGGAAAGAACAGATTTTTGTTATGGTGACTGTTGACTGTAAGGACTCTTGTAACCCCAGGAGATGATTCCTGGTCTGTGTGTGAGCTGAACAGAGTGAATTCAGCTAACCGTGAGGCAGAAGCCAGGCCTGGTGGAACACGCCTGTGAGCCCAGTACTTGGGAGGCTGAGACAGGAGGATCGCAGGTTTGAGGCCAGCGTCAGAAACATAGTGAGACCCTCAGCAACTTAGCAAAGCCCTATTGCCAAATAAAAAATAAATAAAATAGGGCTAGGGATGCAGCTCAGAAGTAGAATACACACACACACACACACACACACACACACACACACACACACGTGAAACAGACCAACTCTTACATGAACTCGGTGAGACAGGTGTCTTATTTTGTGGCTATCTGACACCTTCTGGATTAGTGGTTGGGCAGGTGGTTTCGACAAGGTCTCTGAAGGTGCTTGTGTAATGACGGTTAACTTTGGAGAAGTGACATGCGGCAGGGTGTAGTAGTTCCTGGCAGTCACGGGGCGATAGAGGAGGGTTGGGAGCAGAGAACCCAGGTTGGGGTGGGTTCCAGGACAAGCTCTGTGTGTCTGACAGACACCGCTGATCACCAAGCGGAGATACCGACACCGGCTCCCCCAGGGAGAGGGAGGAGCCTGCAGAACCAGCCCCAGGAACTGAAGATCAGGAGGAAGGGGCAGGAAGAAGAATGTCCCCGTGCACTCAGGGGAGGGCACACAGAGACACTCACCGGCCAGGCGTTGCAGGCGGGCGGAGCACAGAACAGTGTGCACAGAGCTGATTTGCTGACAAACTCTCCATTCTCCTTTAGACCAGAACCTCTGTCAAGTCAGGAGCCGCCACGTTTGGTCAACTTTTTTCTTTTCTTTTGAAACAGGGTCATGCTAGGTTGATGAGAGTCTCACTCCTTGCTGAGACTGTCCTCAAACCTGCAATCTTCTTGCCTCAGCCTCCCAAGTACTTGTTCAACTTTCAATCCTCAGGTCTTCCTGGGGTAGAAAGGGTTTAACAAACAACGGTGGAATGAAGGTGAAATTGGTATGTGTTCCTCCTGTGACGTTCCTCCTACTAGTGAAATCCTACAATGTGGACTCCTCGTCTCTCCTCGGACTACTTCTAAAGAGTCCTGGATCCCGTGGAAAGTTCGAGAATCACCAGCAGCGGGGTCATTCTCGGCGACAACTGGCCTGGGTGGAGAAAACCTTGGAAAGTATGACAAGCCCACCCAGGAAACTCGCCTTGCGCCACGGTTGTGTCCTGGTTGCCACATAGCATGGCTCTTGGAGGCAAGAGGTCGAGAAACGTGGGGTCATCTTGGGCCATTGGAGAAGAGTTTTCATGGTCCGCTGCTGGCCTGGGAGCAGTCTCGCTGGATCTCAGGAAGGGGGAGATGAAACCTTTCCATCCCTTGGTCATCCCATTCATGGGGTCTTGTTCTATGTGACCTATAAGAGCGCCAGCCCCATTGCCCCGGTCTCTTTTGTCCCCTCAACCTGCTCCTCATGACACTTGTGACGATTTTATTTTTATACTTCTATGGGTGCATTGTAATTAAACATCACAGTGAGATTCAAAGTGGTGCAAACATACATGCACAGCATGCTTGGTGTGTTTCCTGCATGATGATTTAAAAGCATGTTTATTTATTATTTATTCTCCTGTTTTCTGGAACTAAGCTCGGCGAGAGTAAAGCTAACTGTATCCCCAGCATCTGAAGGTGCTGGGCACATAGTGGAGACTCGGTAAGCTTTGTCAAATGAATGAAGGAGGATGGGCCACTTTATGGTCTTAGATTGGGGTATGAGCGTCCAATGATCTATGCAATTATTTAGCGGGCAGCTATATTTTGCATGTGTGGTAGAACCCAGAGGCATTCTACCTCTGAGCTACACCCCCAGCCCTTTTTATTTTTAACCAGGTTTCACTAAGTTGCTGAGGCTGGCCTCAAACCTGCGATCCTCCTGTCTCGGCCTCCCAAGTACTGGGATTCCAGGTGTGTGCCACCAACGCCAGGCACAGGGAACTCTTTTGATATATGGGCACTTACCCTTTTGTACCCCAAGATGGTGTTTGGATAAAGAAGGATTTCTAACTTGTAGCCACAGATCATAATCCCTAGTAAGATAATAATCCTGGTTTTGAAGTGAAGGCAACAGGCAAATCCATCCCACCCCGTACAGCGGGTTTTCCTCCGGCCTCCTCTACCTATCCCGGTCCAGCAGAAGCACTATACAGTGCAGAGCCTAGGAGGTAAAGGGCTTTTCCTGCATTTTCCTTGGCCCCTGTTATAATTTGTATCTTAAACATTCCCCAAAGGCCCACATGTTAAAGGCGGGGTCCCCAGGCTGGCGCTGTTGGGAGGTATAATCTTCAAGAGGCGCATCCTAGACAGGTCTGCAGGTCCCTGGGGGTGGTGCCCTCAAAGGGGATCCTGCGACCCCAGCCCACCCTTTCTGTCTTTGCTTCTTGGCCATGAGGCGAATGGTTTTGCCTGCCAATCGATCATGGACCACAGTCTCCAAAACTGTGAGCCGAAATGAACCTTTTTTCTTTATAAGTTGATTATGCCAGGTTTTTCTTTAATAGTGATGGAAAGCTGACTAACACAGTCCTCAAGTTAGGTTGATCACTTGCCTGCTGGGCTCACTGAGCTCCTTCTCGGCACACAGATGGATTACACGTCTGGTTCTCACATCCTGGCCAGTGTGGCTCTGTGACAGTCCACCCTACACCACGTGATGTGGGTGGAAGTGACGCTCGCTGTAAATGTCCTTTTTCTGATTCTCTCAGACTCAGGAGATCTGGCAGGGGTCACGGCTTGGTGGACCCATGGTAAAAAGAGCCTAGATTCCAGACACTTTCCCTTTAAAATTCTTTTTTTTTTTTTTTTTGGTGCTGGGGATTGAGCCCAGAGGCATTCTACCACTGAGCTACACCCCCAGCCCTGTTTTTTTTTTTGAAAGAAGGTCTTGCTAAGTTACTGTGCACTGCTGGCCTCAAACCTATGATCCTCCTGCCTCAGCCTCCTGGATACTGGGGTTACAGGCACATGACACCATGCCTGGTTAAAATGACTCTTTTTTTTTTTTTCTGCAGTACCGGGGATTGAACCCAGGGGCGTTCTACCTCCGCGCTACACCCCCGGCCCTATTTTTTATACTTTATTTTGAAACCGGGTCTCACGAAATTGTGGAGGGCCTCACTAAGGGGAAAGAGAGAGAGAGAGAGAGAGAGCTGAGGCTGGCCACGAACCCGGATCCTCTGGTCTCCACCTCCCAAAGTACTGGGATTACAAGCGTGTGCCACCACGCCCGGCTAAAATGACTCTTTATGTGAGTGAGAAATAAAATTAGTTTAGCCACTCATATTTATCTGTCATGTCCCTACCCCAGATGTCTTCTAAGAGTGGGAGACATGGAGAAGTGCCAGCTGTTCTCAAGACATGACAAGAGGCCTTTGTGCGTCTTACATCTACTAACTCCAAAGGGAAACCAGAAGGTCTTCCCCAAAAGAGAAAGTGTTACCGGATATTTCTCCTACTGCACATAGAAGCTTCTAGAAAAAGAAATGGGTGGACTTTTTAGTGGACACTCCTGGTGTAGGGTAAAGCCGTCTGCAGTAGCGGATAGATAGCATTTTGGGGCCAAGAGAGATAAAACCTGGTTCGAATCCCCACGGTTCTGCCCTAATTAGCGGTGTGAAGTTTGGATTCCTCTCTGGACCTTTCTGGGCTTCATAGAGTATTGGAAGGATCCAGTAAGATAATATATACTAAAGTAATTTCAGGTTCTACAGACTGTAATGGGATGCGTGATCCAATTCCATACACCTTGGTCAGGGTTTGTTGGGGGGGGGGGTGATATAAATGAGATTTCCCAGTCTTCTAGAGAAAATAGATGTTTGAACAACAAGCTATAGTCCCTGAGAGGATAAAACAATAGCTGACCACCCACAGCGTGACCCGGGTGCGTAAAAGCAGTGATTCATTTTGACCTTGAGAATGAGAAAGTCTTCAACAGCATTTCTAAGAAAAAGGAAGGGCTATTTCTCTTCTTTTTTTTTTTTTTTTTGTACTGGGGATTGAACCTAGGGCATTCTACCTCTGAGCTACACCCCCAGACCTTGTTATTTTTCATTTAGAAACAGGGTCTCGCTAAGTTGCTGAGGCTGGCCTCGAACCTGCAATCTTCCTGTCTCAGCCTCCCAAGTACAGGTGTGCACCACCATGCCCAGGAATTCGTTTTATGGCCAGAAACAGAAACCCAAGCTAGCTTACGCAACCAGGAGCACTGACTCTCAATGACGACGGGCCCTCTGGAGGTGAGGCCCTCAGGGCGAATTCTGCCTTTTCTTCCTCGCTCAGCTTCCCCAGGGCTGCAAGTGACCAGCACAGTTCCAAGTGCCCATGTTTTCCCTCTCATTAAGGGAAAAGAAACCTTTTCTAGAAGGCAGACCTCGCTCTTTGGAATTTGGAATTTGGAAACAACCAAATTCCAAGTGTGGAATGAGCAGTCTTCATGAGGCTGAGTCTCAGGCCAGATCTGGCACCACAAAAGTTCTGCGAACAAAAGAACAGCCCGCGTGGGAGCTTCCGCTGGCTTCTTCCATTGCAGTCTTACCAGAAATCCTTAGTGTCACCCTAGAATTCCTAGGAGTCACCTGCGATGGTCGCACTCTCTAGATCACGTCTTTGCAGAGGGGCCAGTTCAGCCGTCTCCAGATCATGGGCATGGTGAGCCCAGATGGCTCCAAGAGACCCCAAGCTGGCCCTTCCCTCAGCCTCCTGGCTGACGCCTGAGCCCTGGCTTCCTGCTTCCTGGATATCCGAGCGGAGTCTCCCTTCCTCTCTTACCACAGAGGAAGAGCTTCGCCCTCCATATTTGAGACTGTCTTTGATTGTACCCAAACTGGGAGGCAACAACATCTTCGTCAAAAGTCTATCATCCCATGGCAAGTATTTCCCCACTCTGCGGGAACAAAACAGCTTCAAATATGAATCTTTATCATAGGAGTAGCTGGCAAAGATTTTCTCCCATTCTGTAAGCTCTCTCTTCAGACTCTCATTTTTTTCAGACTCTCATTTTCAGCTGAACAGAAACTTTTTAATTTGATGCTATCCCATTTATTGATTCTTGGTTTTAATTCCTAAGCTTCAGGGGTCTTCTTAAGGAAGTCTCTACCAGTGCCTATAGGTTGAAGAGTTGGTCCTTGATCTCTTTTTCTGTTTTTTTGTTTGTTTGTTTGTTTGTTTTGGTACTGGGTATTGAACCCAGGGGAATTCTACCTCTGAGCTACACCCCCAGCCCTATTTATTATTTTTTTGTTTTGAAACAGGTCTCACTAAGTTGCAGAGGGCCTTGCTAATTTGCTGTGGCTGGCCTTAAACCTGTAATCCTCCTGTCTCAGCCTCCCAAGTACTGGGAATTACAGGCATGTGTCACGATGCTATGTTTTCTTCTAATAAAGTTGCTGGTCAAATTTCTAGGTCGTTGATCCATCTTGAGTTGTGCAAGGGTAAGAGATAAGAGTCTAGTTTCTTTCTTTGTCACATGGTTATCCAGTTTTTCCAACACCATTTGTTGAATAGACTGTCTTCTCTCCAATGTATATCTTTGGCACCTTTGTCAAAAACCAACTGGATGGATAGAAGCGTGAGGATTTGTCTCAGTAGCTTCTATTCCATTGGTCTACGTGTCTGTTTTTATGCCAATACCATGCTGTTTTTGTTATTATAGCTTCAGCCAACCTAACAAAGTCAAGGGTTGTATATTTTCTCTCATATGTGGAAGCTAGAGAGAAAATAGGAAATAAAAGGGACTTTAGATGAATGAGGAGAAAGACTAGGACAACAGCGGAAGCAGATCGGAGGTGGGGAAGGGAAAAAGGAGGCTTGGGAAAGGAAACATCAAATAATGCTGTGTCCACATAGGAAGGTGTCACTACCGACTTCACTAACATGTACAGGAAGGGAGGAGGGGGAGCGGGGTGGGATGCGAGGGAAACACACCCAGTGCCGTGCGCATGGATGTTTGTATCATGTTGAACCTCATTATGATGTCTAATTACAATGCACCAATAAAAGTGGCTTTCACATTCACGTTTTGGGTTCATGTGCCACTCACTGTGTGAGTTTGTTCAAGTTCCTACATGAAGTTTGTTTCCTTATCAATACACTGGAGAGCCAAATACCCCCACAAAGTTGCTGAATTAAATATAAAGATTGCCAGGCCTGCTACTGCATGCCTGTAATCCCAGGCCTTGGGAGGCTGAGACAGGAGGATCGCAGGTTCAAGGCCAGCCTCAGACCAGTTGGACCAAAGTCCAGTCTGAAACCGTTGGTTTCATACACACACACACACACACACACACACACACACACATATATATGTATGTGTAGGCATATGTAATTATAAATTATTCTTTAAGCGCTAGAGAAATCTGTTGACTAAACACATCTTCAAATTTAGTTAGGTTGGGCTGAACGCACAGTTTCCCTGGATGTGTGTGTCAAGAGACATTAGCACAGTCGCAGGGGTGGTGAGGAAGGCCCCATGGTCATTAGTCCTTGTCCCTCCGCTGAGGTTTTTTTCCTTTTGAAATAATCTCTTGTTCACTCTTTGCCCATCCAGTCTTCAAATCTCTCCTCTGCTTTGAGGCTTTCCCAAACTGTGCCCATACTCTTGTTTCTCTGAATATACCGCCATTTCAGTAAATTGTGCAGATTAATTTATACTGTTTCCTATTTTTTTCCTGCATATACTCTTGTCCCCGACAAGAACACACTCCCCCTAAGGGCAATTATTCATGTCTGACTTGGTCTGAATCTGACACACTCCTCAATAAATACTTGAAGGCTGTTATAATACATAGCCCCCAAGGCCACACACCCAGCGATGCTTCCTCCAGCTACAGCCCACCTGCCTAGAGTTACACCTGGACAATCTGTTCAAATGATTAATCCATCACTAGATTAATCCACTGATGAGGTTATAGCCTTCATGGTTCAATTACTTCACCTCCAAACACTGCTGCATGCCTAGCCCATGAGGTTTTGGGGAACATTCTAGATTCAAGACATAGCAATCACTATGGGGAAATACAATAAATTTAAGTATATTATTTGAAAAGAAGCAGGGTCTAAATTGTGACCCAAATGTGTTAAGTCCATGCAGAATAATCGCTGGTCCTCTTTTACAAAACCATATTGCTTTCAACCTAGGGCAAGTACAAAGCTCACTGAGGATTTGGAACTCCAAAGAGGTTGGACAGAGAAATAATGAGGCCATTCCGTCCTACAACGACTGTACAGTTTGGCACATGCTGGAGACTGGTTGTATAAACATCTCTGAATGCAAATCCTAAAAGAGCTGTAACCTTAAGCTCGCCTCTCCTTTAACAAAGTTATTATGTTTTGACATTAGACTAAATCAGGATGGCATACAAACTTAGCAGCCCCACTTTGGGTCTCATAAAGATGGGCATTAAGGGCCCACTCCAGAAAGCACAATGAATTTTAAAACTACCCGCAGTCAAGGTTTTCTATTTTAATCCTAATGCACGCTTCTGTAGCTAGAGAATTTTCAAGTGACTTGAAAGCTTACTGTTGAGGCAGGAGACTGGACACCCAAGGCCATGTGTCTGTGTTCAGGGGGGCAAAGCAACAGCAGCCCCTGGATTTATGTGTTCACATCGCTTAGGTTCCCATGAATCAGAATCTGCCAGGCCATCTTTATTTCTACTTCGAGGAGAGCTAAGATCCTCTTTACGTGACAACTGATAGGTAGGACGCAGCTTCTTAAACTGCCATCTTAAACTGCCTTCTTAAACTGTGTAATGTGGACACAAGCCATCGAAGGATATTATTAAAGTGCCGTTTTAGTCAGCTTTTCTGTGGTGATGTCCAAAATACCTGGCGAGCACAGCTCAGAGGAAGAAAGATTTATTGGGGGCTCATGGTTTCGAAGGTCAGTCCATGGTTTGCCGGCTCGCAGAACAGCAGGGCACGGTGAAGGAAAAGCTGCTCTCACCTCATGGTGGCCAGGAAGCAGAAGAGAGAGAGGAGGGGCCAGGGACAGATACTGTCCCCGAGGCCATGCCCCAGCGACACACCTCCTCCAACCATGCCCCGCCTCTGAACCTGGCTGATTGCCTCACAGGAGCTTCTCTAGGGGACATTTTATACCCAAACCATAACAAGTGTAGATTCTGATACGGTGCGTCTGAGGCAGGACTCACATTCCTCACATGCCAGGTGATGTGGCTGTTTGTAGTTCAAGTGGTCAGAGGATGCTGGGACAGTTAACACATCGCTGCATAAACCAAACGGCCCGGATGCAACAATGAGGCATCTGCAGAAACAAGAAATTTCTAGAAATGAAGGTCAGGGGAGGAATTCACTAGGCTTTACCATAAGTGCCCTTTCTTCCTTCCTTCTTTCCCTCCCTCCCTCCCTCCCTTCCTTCCTTCCTTCCTTCCTTCCCTCCCTCCCATCCTCTTTTCCCTCCCTCCGTCCCTCCCTCCCTCCTTCCCTCCCTCCCTCCCTCTCTCCCTTCTTCCTTTCCTTCCTTCCTTCCTTCCTTCCTTCCTTCCTTCCTTCCTTCTTTCCCTCTCTCCTTCCTTCCTTCCTTTCTTTCCTTTTCTTTTTTTGTACTAGCAATTAAACCCAGGGATGTTCTACCTCCCACTTATACCCCAGCCCTTTTGGTTTTTTATTTTGAAACAAGGTCTTGCTAGGTTGCCAAGGGCCTTGCTAAGTTGCTGAGACTGGCCTCAAACCTGCAATCCTCCTGTCTCAGCCTCCCAAGTACTGGGATTACTACCACAAGCATCTTGCCTAGTGTTTGTTTGTTTGTTTGTTTGTTTGTTTGTTTGTTTGTTTTGTCAGAGACACCAGATCTACCAACCCAATGAACACACTTTCCTTCCTCAACCCACAGAGGTCTGACACCAGCGAGGTTGCTGGCTTAAAGGATAGAAAGCAGCACAGGCGGAGCGAGTGGGCTCCACAGCCAGAGAGCCCCGCTTGGACTCCCGCCCGCCGTGCTCCTCCTGTGACTCCGTCAAAGCTGTTTCTCTTGCTCAGCCTCAGTTTCCATAACAGGAAAGTAGAGATGATACTGAGAGAGCTGTTGTGAGGACTGCAGAGAGAAGACATGGGAAGCGCTGCATTCTGTGTGCGTCGCGCACAAGCCGATAAATCACCATTTTTTTTTGTTTGTTTGTTTTGGGTACTGGGGATTGAACCCAGGGGTGTTCTACCTCTGAGCTCTTTATTTCTAAAAATGAAAGGTCCTTTTTATTTTTTATTTTGAAACGGGGTCTCGCTCAGTTGCTGAGGCTGTCCTCGAACCCGTGATCCTGCCGTCTCAGCCTCCCAAGAACTAGGATGACAGGCATGCATCATCGTGCCCACCTGGCACATTTTTTTTTAATATGATGAAAACAATCAAGAATAATCGAGTCCTCACCCAGGGAAGACCAGACAGAGGCATTTTGGGGGAAGCAAGAGTGAGGCAGAGAGGAGGAGAGGGAAGAAAAGAGAGTCACAATTCTGAAGTAAGATCCCCAATCTACCTGGAGAGAGAAATTGTATTGGTCAGATCAACAGAATTCACAGAATGAGTATATGAAAAAGGGATTTATTAGATCAGCTCACAATGTAGTCCTGAATTTCGACTGCATGTGAAGAGTCAGAGGAATCAGCAGCTGGTGGGGCGGTCTAAGAACTGGAGCCTTAGGATTGAAGCAACCACCAATTCAGTCCAGTCCAAGATGTGAAGATAAGGAAGCTCTTCAGAGAAACGATGGTGAAGTTTCAGCTCGAAGACTGGAGGCCGACGATCTCAGACGAGAGCAGAAGATCAAGAAGCTCTTCAAGGAAACCGCAAGGTTGGAGGCCGACGATCTCAGATGAGAGCAGATGCGTTTTCTTCAGGAAGAGTCACGCATCCCTCTACGCGGCTTTCTCCTTCTTTTATCTAAGTCCTGCACCTATCAGAACCCTGCTGCCTACATTTAGGGCAGGACTTTCGGTTTAATCTGCTGTTACACAACCAAAGTCACATGATCTTAGGAGGGTCAAGTTGACAAACCAGAGCAACTAT
>PVJS01020526.1:0-12193 GCA_004027185.1 Glis glis | reverse complement strand
GTGGAATGATTTAGTATTTCCACAGTCGCACGCCAAGACCCGTCACAGAGTCAGAGAGCACACATGGCCATTTGCAGAAAGCAAATGTTTAGAACGCGATCCATCGCTGGAGACAGGAAACTACGGGAGTCGCTAGGCAACGTCAGAGCTGTGTACATTTCTTTTGCTGTTTCATTCTTTAGCAGGATATTGATGAGAGCTGCTATCATATGGAAGCTATTTTTTGGAAACACCGGGCAGAACGAATTTGGGGATTGATTTTTTTTTCATAGAGATTTAACGCACACGAGGTCAGGTGTGCCTGAGATGCAAGGCTGGTGGGTGAGGGGCTCACTAGAGATAAATCACCTTCATTCTCGTATTATTTCTGATTATGACATGAAGGAGTCATTTGGGTCATTTGTAAAGAACTCAGAGGCAGCTGGGCATGGTGGCACACGCTTGTAATCCCAGTACTTTGGGAGGCGGAGACCGGAGGATCCGGGTTCACGGCCAGCCTCAGCTCTCTCTCTCTCTCTCTCTCTCTCTCTCTCTCTCCTTAGTGAGGCCCTCCGCAACTTCGTGAGACCCAGTTTCAAAATAAAGTATAAAAAATAGGGCCGGGGGTGTAGCACAGAGGTAGAACGCCCCTGCGTTCAATCCCCGGTACCGCAAAAAAGAACTCAGAGACATTTCTGGAAGGATCACAAAGGTTAGAAGGCTTTCTGTATGTTGATATTTATCTCATAAAGACAACTCTGCAAAACACGATCATAAGAAAAGTTGAAAAATTAAAATTCCTTCAATTCCTCCCTGAGTTTATTTTGTATTGTCTTGGTCCCACAGGTTAGCCTGCCTGTCTGCAGGGGAGGCTCATGGCTCCCAGGGGGATGGCACAGTCTTGGGCAATGACCTGTCTGGGTCCCCGTGCCCGAACCTGTAGATGTATGTGAGTGTTCTTCTCCGGAGAAGATAGCCTGGATGTCTAGAGCTGCACAATTCGCGATAGCCAAAGTAGGGAACCAGCCTAGGTGCCCATCAACAGAGGAGTGGCTGAAGACGATGTGGGCTTGGCCGGGCGTGGTGGCGCACGCTTGTAATCCCAGTACTTTGGGAGGCGGAGACCGGAGGATCCGGGTTCGCGGCCAGCCTCAGCTCTCTCGCTCTCTCTCCGTCTCTCTCTCTCTCTCTCTCTCTCTCTCTCTCTCCTTAGTGAGGCCCTCCGCAACTTCGTGAGACCCGGTTTCAAAATAAAGTATAAAAAATAGGGCCGGGGGTGTAGCGCGGAGGTAGAATGCCCCTGCGTTCAATCCCCGGTACCGCAAAAAAAAAAAAAAATGTGGGCTAGACACACAATGGAGTTTGACTCAGCCATAAAGAAGAACGGGATTAAGTCATTGGCAGGAAAATGGGTGAAACTAGGGAACATTGTACTAAGTGATCAGCCAGTCTCAGAAAGTGAAGGGTTGTATGTGTTCTCACATATGTGGAAGCCAGAGAGAAAATAGGAAAAGAAAAAAACAGGGACCTCATGATAATAAGGAGTGAGACCGGTAGAATAGTGGAGGGGACTGGGAGAGGGAGGAGGGGAGGGGGAAAGGAGACTGGAGGAAGAAGACAGTTCGAATAATGTTATACTCTGGTGCACGCTTCTAATCCCAGTACTTGGGAGGCTGAGACAGGAGAATCACAGGTCGAGGCCAGCCTCAGCAATTTAATGAGACCCTTGGCAATTTAGCAAGACCCTGTTTCAAGATAAATAAATAAAAAGGGCTGGAGGTATAGCTTGGATAGAATGCCCCTGAATTCAATCCCTAGCATGTGTGTGCGTGCGCGCGCGCACACACACACACACACACACACACACACACACTCACGCACGCACACACACACCAAACAAACAGACAAAGCCCTCATATATGAAGGTATCACTACCAACCCTTACTAGCATGTACAGGGAGGGGGAGGAGGTAGTGGGATGGGCTTAAGTGAGAATCACACCAAAAGATGTTGTGTTCATATATGAATGTATTGCTTTGAATCTCATTAAAATGTATAAGTACATTGCACCAATAAAATTTTAAAACAACAAAAGAGAGAAAGAAAGGGAGAAAAACAAAATAGCATAGGAACTGGGGGTGGTGACTCATGCCTGTAATCCTATATTTGGGAGGCTGAGAGAGGAGGATCACAGGTTCGAGGCCAGCCTCAGCAACTTAACAAGACCCTCAGTAACTTAGTGAGTCCCTGTTGTTTCAAAATAATAAAAAAGGCCAGGCGTGGTGGTGCACGCTTGTAATCCCAGTACTTGAGAGGCTGAGATCAGAGAATCTGGGTTCACGGCCAGCCTCAGTTACTTAGTGAGGCCCTCCACAACTTAGGGAGACCCTGTTTCAAAATAAAGAATAAAAAATAGGGCTGGGGGTGTAGCTCGGAGGTAGAGTGCCCCTGGGTTCAATCCCCAGTATGGCAAAAAATAAAAAATAAAAAGTGTTGGGGGTGTAGCTCAGAGATAGAGTGCCCCTGGATTCGATCCACACATGGAAAGAAGGAAGGAAGGAAGGGAGGGAGGGAGGGAGGGAGGGAGGGAGGGAGGAAGAGGAAGGAAGGGAGAAAGGGAAGGAAGAGAAGGAGAAGAGAAGAGAATGGGATAGAATGGGAAAAATCACATCTAGATGCAAAAATAGGTCATTTCAAAAGCAATATGGTGACTGCCGAGTTAGGGTTACTCCGAGGGCGCTGAGCAAGCGAGAGGAGGACCCTGCCTTGGAATTCACAAATATGAGACTTGGTGCGCATCTGAGCTCAGTCCCGAACAAACAACCGTTATGATTGCAAATGCGTATAAATAATTTGGCCAACTCCTGGTGTATAGAGTTTAACTAACTGACCAAGTCTTACAGTGGGCGAGTGTTGGAAACTGAGTCTGTTGTCTGGCTCACAATACCGTACAGTTCACATTCGATTCTCACAAGAGGCAGAAGATACAAGACTGTTGTCACTTTCATATTATGGATGGAGAAACTGGAGCCCAGAGAAGTGGAGTGACTTGCCTGAAGTTGCACAGCTAGGAAGCAGAGAGGCTGACACTGGAACTACGGAGCTATGTTGTTAAGTCTGCTCTCTGCGCGGCCATCGCTGCAGAGTGTTCTGAATGTCTGTTCTGAAAGAGGTTGCATACTTCTTTTTTTATTTATTCAGTACTGGGGATTGAACCCAGGGGCATTCTACCTCTGGGCTACACCCCCAGACCTATTTTTTATTCTTTATTTTGAAACAGGGTCTCATTAAGTCGTGCAAGGCCTCACTAAGTAGCTGAGGTTGGCTGCGAACCTGAGATCCTCCTGTCTCAGCCTCCCAAGTACTGGGATTACACGCCTGGCAACATACTTCTGATTTATTTTTCAGGAGTATTTGTCCTGGTTGGAGACTAGAGCCTCGAGAGGAGAGCTGGGTTGTGTGGCGCTGAGCCTTTGTGCGTGAAGAATGCCCGTCATTGTCCACAGCTGTCCTGTGCCCTTCGTGCACACCCCCTCCAGCTCCTCCTCGGCGCCAGCTCTCTCCTCTGTCTTTTGGATTGTCTTATAAGAACTTTCTCAGAGACCAGGGGAGTTTGCTGCAAGCCTGAGCGCTGGTCCAGGGCACATCTGCAAAGGCTCCACGCTGGGTACCTGGAGTCCTCTTACCCCTCTGGCTGTTGATGTCATGGAGACGGTGGTAGGTGGGTTCTCTCCTGTGTGATTTAATCAATCATTGTCCCCCAAGATTTGAAACCTTTATTTTTTTCTTGGTACTGGGGATTGAGCCCAGGGGCATTCTACCACCAAGCTTCACCCCTAGCCCTTTTTATTTTGAAACAGGGTCTCACTAAGTTGCTGAGGGTCTTGCTAAGTTGCTGAGGCTGGCCTCTAACCTGCAATCCTCCTGTCTCGGCCTCTCAAGTACTGAGATCACAAGCATGCGCCACCACGCCCTGCATGATTTCCAACCTGCTTAAAGAAAGGACAAAGCCTCTCCCCTCCCTGTACCTCCTAGTACAGCGTGCAGACAGCTCTCAAAAACTGCTGACTGAACCGTGGGGTTCTTGGTCAGTGTCACTTGCTAAAACTTTCTGTAGTGATGGAAAAATTGTGCTGTCCAATGTGGTAGCGCCTAGAATGGGTGGTGGTTGGGCACGTGAAAAATGGCTAGTGCCAAGAAACTGATTTTATTTTAGAATTTTATTGGTGCATGGTAATTCTGCATCATAGTGAAATTCCAAGTGACTATGCATGCAACATCTCTTGGTGAGATTCACTCCTAACTCCATCCTGCCACCGCCTCCTCCTCCCCAGACATGTTAGTGAGATTGGCGGTGATACTTCCTATATGGACAGAGCATTATGTGAACTGTTTCCTTCCCCAAACCTCCTTTTCCCCTCCCAACCTCCCTCGTGCAATCCTCTTCCGCCATTCTCCTGGTCTCTCTCCTCATTTATCTGAAGTCCCTTTTGTTTTCTATTTTCTCTCTGGCTTCCACATATGAGAGAAAACATATGACCCTTGACTTTCTGAGGCTGGCTGATCTCACTTAGCAGAATATTCTCAGGTTGCATCCATTTTCCTGCAAATGGCATAATTTTGTTCTCCTTTATGGCTGAGTAAAACTACATTGTGTGTCTATACCACATTTTTTTACCCATTCATCTGTTGATGGACACCTAGGTTGGTTCTATAACCTGGCTATTGTGAATTGTGCTGCTATACACATGGGTATAGCCGGGCATGTTGGCACACACCTGTAATCCCAGTACTTGGGAGGCTGAGACAGGAGGATCACAGGTTCAAGGACAGTCTCAGCCAAGTAGTGAGACTCTCATCAACCTAGCAAGACCCTGTTTCAAAAAAAAAAAAAAACAGGGCTGGGAGTGTATCTCAGAGGTAGAATGCCCTGGGTTCAATCCTCAGTACCACAAAAAACCCAAACAACAACAACAACAAAATATGGGTATGCATGTATCACTATAGATTCTGACTTTAATTCTTTTGGAAAGATAGAGGAGTGGTGTAGCTGGGTCATATGGCGGCTCCATTCCTAGTCTTTTGAGGAACCGCCATACTGATCTCCACTGCAGTTGTACTAATTCACAATTCCACCAACAGTGTATAAGCACTTAAGGAACTTCTTTTACATTTTTATTTAAATCTAATTAGTTTAAATTTTAGTAGTCTCAGGTGGCTCTCATACTGGATATGATGGCTCTGGGCTGCAAAGTCAGAAAATGAGTCCTCAGTTTACCTTAAGGCGTGTGATGATAAGCGGATGCTGGATAAAAAGGCAGCCTCACCGGTGGAAACCAGACAGCCGGGTTCAAACCCCTCCTCTACGGCTCGCTGCCTCCATGACGACCTTCAACAACTTTACTCGAGCAGCCTGAGCCTCGGTTTCCTCATCTGAAAACTGGGTTTGCTGACAGCGCCCTCTTCCAGGCTAATCGGGTGGATCGGATGAGATGATGGATCTAAGTTGCTTACCACATCGCTTGGCACAAAGTGAGTTCGTGATAACTTACAAAAATAACTGAGTGTTCTGGGAAGCGCAGAGCTCCCTCTGCACAGGGTAAGATACGATTAGCAGGAACTGACCTGGCCCTGCGTGTTCCCCGCACCGCCTGTGCTCTGGCGACGACGTGGCTCTGCGGGCCTCTCCCCTTCCCAGCTGCCGTTCTCAGTCCTGTGTTAGCCAGCCACAAACACCTGAGGCTTGAGATGCAGTCCTGAGACAATTTGCAGCTCCAGGAAGTGACTCGGTTCCCCTGGGAGCCACAAGCATGCCACCCCTGTCCGGTGGCGGGGTTGGGATGTAGTCTGTTCCCTTGGTCTCCTCCGCCAGCCTCCTGACCCGGACACCGCAGTGGAGACACACAGGGCTGCTCTGGCTGCTGCAGTAGCGAGCAGCCGCCACGGCGTCTCCCATCACTGGCTGCTGTCCCTGCTTCTGTTTCGCCCCCCAGGAGCCCAGGAGCACGCTTAGGGCTTGGGCAGAGAAAAAGCAGATGTTCAGGGCTGTCGTTGCCAGGGGCGCCAGTCATACTTCGTGTCACTACTGACCTGGCCCAAGATGGCACAGACTTCAAGTTGTCTGGAACTGCCCATGGGCTGTCCTTACTGAAGCCACCACCAACACCTCCCAGGTCCCTGCCAACTACCAGCCTGGGAACCTTCAAGTCCCTTGAAAGAACCATCTCCGACCCCTCCACCTGGTGCACCCGCAGTGCCCAAGATGCATCCCAGCCTGTGTTGCCTCTCTGGTCCTGACGTCACCCTGAGACCCTCGTGTGCATCTGTTCTGCGGGAGGGAGCTGGAGCAAGAGGGACGGGCTCAGGGACTGTGATCATTCCTTCAACAGGGAACTGCTGAGGGCAAGAGCTGACAGTTAAGCCCAGAAGGCAATCGCCCGGCTTTTTGCATGTGTCGACTACCTGTTTACTATCTACCTTGTGGAGAGGACGTCGGCTGTGTGAGCCCGGGGACGCTGTCAATATTGTTTGTCACTGTGACCCCACAGCATGGCACATAGATAATTCTCATAAGTATTTCTTGAATAAATGAACAAAGGACTAGTCTCCTTCCCTTCCCTTTCCCTCCCTCTTTCTTTCCCCTCCCTCCCTCCCTCCCTCCCTCCCTCCCTCCCTTCCTTCCTTCCTTCCTTCCTTCCTTCCTTCTTTCCTTCCTTCTTTCTTTCTTCTTTCTTTCTTTCTCTCTTTCTTTCTTGTACTGGGGGTTGAACCCAAGGGCATTCTACATCTGAATTATACCTCCAGCACTTTTTATTTTTTTGAAACAAAGTCTAGCTAAGTTGCTGAGTCTGGCCTCAAACCTGAGATCCTCCTGTCTCAGCCTCCCAAGGACTGGGATTACAGGTGTACACCACCACATCTGGCTTAGTCTTTCTTTATTGATGAATCTTTAAACAAAACATATACTCACAAAGCCTGTGACAGCAACTCTGCTTATGAAGAACCAGACGTATTGATCTGGCAAACACAGGGACTCAGGGTGGCCTGTGGCCTCCTTCCTTCCTCTCTCCCCGCTTCCTTCCCTCGCCCACTCTTTCATCCATCTAATCTTTACTGAGCAACTATGAGTAGCTAGGCTCTCTGTACATCAATGACACAGTGTCCTGAACATACTTGTCTTTGTTTATCGTGTGTATTTGTGTGTGTGTGTGTGTGTGTGTATTTAAGGAACCTCTTTCCCCAGTGAAGGATGAAGGTTTGCTGGTGCTTAAAGAATTTGTTGAAAGATGTGATGAAAACAAGGGATCCACGTTCTGGTTTGGATTTAGAACATGCCCCCCACCACCACCTCAGGTCATTGACAAGACAGCCATGTTGGGGGTGGGCTTGGTTGCCGAGAAGGGTCCTTGGGGGCGTGAGCTGGGGACTGTATGTAGATGTCCCCCCTCTCTTTCCTCTCTCTCTGAGTCAGGCCTCCATGGGGTGAGAGTAGAATCCCTCTGCTCCTGCTCTCTCGGCTTACTGCTGCCTTGCCCTGAGCTCTGCAGACGGGACCTGGACCGAAACCTCTGAAATCTCCAGAATTGTGAGCAAATAAATCTTTCTTTCTCTAAGTTGTGGTTGTCAGGTATGTTGAGTCATGGTGCTGAGAATATTGACCAAAACACATTGAACTAGGCTGTTAACAGCGAAGTCCTGAACATTACCAAGGGGGAAAACACCAGGTTAGAAGGGATGATGTCATCTCACTATGTTATTATTATGGTAGGAATACTTTCTGGACTAAGTCCCCGGTTCAGAGCACACAACACCGATCCATTCCATTGAAAAGATGAACTAGATTCTTTTTGCAGGTGAAGATTATGATGATAGGGAAAAGTAGCGTGGGCTGCGGGGCGACCCAGACAAAGAGAGCATTGACCTAAAGCAGGGGGTCAGGAAACTGTGGCCATGAACCAAGTCCAGCCTACACCTTGTTGTTATCAATAAAGTTTTATTGGAACATAGCCGCACTCACTCATTTGCATATTGTCCCTGGCTGCTTTGATGCTGGGACAGTTGTGATGTGGACATTATGACCCACAACGTTTACTGTGGCCCTTGAAAGAGAGCATTGGCTGAGCTCTGGGCAACAGGAAAGACGCTTCCATGCCAGGCGAGACCCTTTGAAAGAACACAGTCATGGTATTTAGCCTACGCATTGATGTTGACACACCTGCTTCCCTTATCAATGAAAGGCAGCCAACGGTTCTATCATTCCATCAGCCATGCCATATGTTATTGTTCTCCATAACTCTGTCTGCAAGACCAATTAATGATCCGAGATAATTTTCCACAAACGGACTGTTGCGCGATCGAAGTGTTTTCCCTGCCAGCTTCCTCGTGTGCCACCCTTTTTCTCTGTCTTGCGAGAGCGGCAGGAAACAATCGCACCAGCTCCTGTTGCTCTGGGGCTGGGCTTGGCACACGGCCGCCCTGGAACCTGAGATTTCCCCACCTGTGCTCTCTGTGTGCTTACAGGCCTCAAAATGCCAGGCATGATCGAACTTGTCCAGTCTGGGCCTCCCCATTTCACATGCAGGGTGTCTGCATTCCCAGTTACATAATTCAGGTTTCTCAATCAAGAAATCAGCAGGTGGGATGACTTTTTGTTTTCAAAGATACCTCCTTGTGTACAGATATGGAACCAGGTGTCTCTCATTGAGTTCAACAGACTCAGACTCTGAGGCCTTAAGACACAGCCCTGATTTAAGAACGTGGGGAACACTATTCTCCAGTTCCACCTATTTTCCTGCAAATTTTGTTCTTTTTTTTTTTGCGGTACCAGGGATTGAACCCAGGGGCTTTCTACCTCTGCGCCACACCCCCCCGGCCCTATTTTTTTTTATACTTTATTTTGAAACCGGGTCTCATGAAGTTGCAGAGGGCCTCACTAAGGAGAGAGAGAGAGAGAGAGAGAGAGAGAGAGAGAGAGCTGAGGCTGGCCGCAAACCTGGATCCTCTAGTCTCCACCTCCCAAAGTACTGGGATTACAAGCGTGCACCACCATGCCCGGCTAATTTTGTTCTTTTTTATGGCTAGGTAAATTTCATTGTGTGTATGTATCTCATCTTCTTTACCTGTTCATCTGTTGACAGACATGTAGATTGGTTCCAAAATCTGTCTATTGTGAATTGTGTTGCTGTAGACATGAGTACGCATGTATCACTATAATATACTGAATTTAATTCTTTTAGAAAGATACAGAGGAGTGGTCTAGCTGGATCATATGGTGGTTCCATTCCTAGTCTTTTTTTTTTTTTTTTTGTGGTACTGGGGATTGAACGCAGGGGCGTTCTACCTCCGCACTACGCCCCGGGCCCTATTTTTTTATGCTTTATTTTTGAAACCGGGTCTCACGAAGTTGCGGAGGGCCTCACTAGGTAGAGAGAGAGAAAGAGAGACACAGAGAGTGAGAGAGAGAGAGAGAGAGAGGAGAAAGAGAGAGATACATTGATCGATCAATTGATCGATCGCGCGCGCATGCGCGCTGAGGTTGGCCACGAACCCGGATCCTCCAGTCTCCGCCTCCCAAAGTACTGGGATTACAAGCGTGCGCCACCACGCCTGGCTCCATTCCTAGTCTTTTGAGAAACCTCCACACTGATCTCCATAGTGTTTGTACTAATTTACAACCAAGTAAAATCAGCCAGTCTTAGAAAGTCAAGGGTTGTATGTTTTCTCTTCTTTGTGTGTGTTAGTGAGAAAACAAGAAAGAAAAGGGACCTCGTGATCATAAGGAGCACAGTAGAAGAGTGGAAAGGGATTGGGGCAGCAGTAGAGGAGGAGAAAAAGGAGAGTTGAGGAAGGACACAGGCCAAATAATATTATGTCCATATAGGAAGGTTTCACTAATAACTTTACTAGCATGTCCGGGGAGCTAGGCGGGGAGAGCAGGATGGGGTCAGAAGGGAACCACACCAAGAGATGCTGCGTGCATATGTGAATGTATCACTTTGAATCTCACTACAATGTGTAATCGTATTGCACCAATACAATTTTTTTTTTTTTTTTGTGGTACCGGGGATTGAACGCGGGGGCATTCTACCTCCGCGCTATGCCCCTGGCCCTATTTTTTTTATACTTTATTTTGAAACCGGGTCTCACGAAGTTGTGGAGGGCCTCACTAAGGAGAGAGAGAGAGAGAGAGACAGAGACAGAGACAGAGACAGAGAGAGAGCTGAGGCTGGCCGCGAACCCGGATCCTCCGGTCTCCACCTCCCAAAGTACTGGGATTACAAGCGTGTGCCACCACGCCCGGCCTCTGCACCAATACAATTCTAAAGATGACGGAAAACAAATATTTTCAAAGAGGGGGTCAAAGCTTTTGGTCATTCTCTTCTGCTACTGTGATGCAGAAACTGACAAGTGGAGTTCTCCTACACTGTTTTGGTGATAAGTCTTGAGAGAGAATCTTCGAAACAGCATTTTCCAGATACGCATTTAATAGCAAATTCCTTGCAGTGCAGCAGAATTGTTCTTGGCTTTTTATAAATGGAGTAACTGATGCTCAGAGGGTTCCAGTCACTTACCCAAGGACACACAGCTATCGAAACAGAGGCAGGATTCAAACCCATATGCTTTCTACTCTGCAATTCCATTTCCCAACAGAAACGCGGAGGTGAGGACCCCAGGGTGCTCTGTGATCAAAACCTAGAGAAATAGTTGATCCCTCCTCGTTTCCTGCAGTCACAAATAGGAGGGTCCCATTACTAATGGGAGTGTGTTTACATAATCTTGACCACTGTGCATGAACACTAGATTTCAATTTTTGTTGTGCTTTCAAATGAAAATGGAGATGGAGGGGATTCAGGAAGGTGAGGGCAGAAAATGGAAGACTCAGCGAAGTCTGGCTTGCTGTGGAGAAGCACCCTGGGGGAAGAAGCACAATACGGACGACAAGGGACGACATCCGGTCACATCAGAGTCCACGACGTAAGCACTTTCTGTCATAAAGCCACAGCCTGAAGTCGTCTATGTTTAAGGGGGAAAAGTGATGTTGTGTTTTATGAATACACTGTGGGATCATTAAATTAACATCCCCATCATCTCAAATCCTCATTATCACTTTTCATGGAGAGAACATTTGAAATGTACTCTCCTAGCAATTTTGAAACATACAAAGTAATATTCTTGACTATATTCACCATGCTGTGCAAGCTAGAAAAAGAACTCATTCATCCTGTCCAGTTGACATCTTGTGCCTTTTGACCACGTGAAATCACCCCATTCCCCCATTATGGTCTGGATGTAAAAATGTCCCTCGGACCTCATGCTCTTGAGACAGCCATGTTTTAAGGTGGATCCGGGGGCGTAGCCAGGTACAGTGTGTGTGTGTGTGTGTGTGTGTGTGTGTGTGTGTGCGCGCGCGCGTGCGTGCCCTGCCCAGCTGCAGCATTGGCTCTAACCCACTCTCTCTGGCCCTTTGCTCTCCCTGCTCCCCACCATCACGCCCTAACGACCGGTAGCCTCGGCTCCTGCTTGGCAGCTGGCGTCAAATGGACTCTATATGGATTGAAACCTCCAGATGTGTGAGCGTACAAACTTCTTTCTCTAAGTTGTGGTCGTCAGGTGTTTGGGTCACAGCAGCCAGAATGCTGACTGCAGCCCCCCTCCCCCTCCAAATATGTTAAGTCATAGAAATTTTATTACAAAGCAATGGATCTAGCTGGGCACAGCGGTTTTGTGGTAATCTCAGACAATCTCTTTAGAGCGGGGACTTGGTTTTCTACCATTGTTTATAGCATCCACGTCTGAGCCGGGGGCAGGGTATAGTGTGGTGTCTCCCCAGAGCTGAGTGAATGCATGAGAGAATCCAGGTTTGAGCAGAAATGGGAAGCGTTTGTTCCTTCGGTCTCCATGTGTGGAGCTGGACTCCATGTCTCATGACTGATCACAGTCCCCCAAGGTAATGGTTCGGTTCCCTCTGAGACTAATTCCTATGGAAACCCAAGTGGGGGCCTCCACTCATTATCTATGTACTCAAAATAAATACACAGGAAGATGATCCCTCCTGGACTACAATTACTCATTCTTACCTAACTCTCATTTCTGGATTTGGGGAATTGTCTTACCTTGAGGGTCTGATAGCCTCCATGTTGAGTTCTAGATGACTCCTCCTCCTCCTCCTTCTCCTCCTTCTCTTCCCCCTCCTCCTTCTCCTTCCCCCTCCTCC
>PVJS01020525.1:0-32493 GCA_004027185.1 Glis glis | reverse complement strand
CTCCTCCTCCTCCTCCTCCTCCTCCTCCTCCTCCTCCTCTTCCTTCTTCTTTTTTTTTTCCCCCTGTCCCTTTTCAAGTGCTGGAGATTGAACTCAGGGCATTACACATTCTAAGCAAGTTCTCTACCACTGAGTTACATTCCTGGCCCTTATTAGTTTTTATTTTTGAATTTTGAGATAGAGACTCATTAAATTGCTCCGACTGTCTTCGAACTTGTGATCCTCCTGCCTCAGCCTCCTGAGTCACTGAGGTGTGCACCACCTCGCCCAGACAATAGCATTTCTTTCTGACTCCTTACTCTGCTGCAGTTCCAGATGTTTTTTCTTTGCTGAAGCAAAACAACATGCCCTCTGGCAGCTATTGATGGGGCAAATGCTTTTTTCTCAATGCCCGTGAGTAAAGACCACTCAAAGCAGTTGTCTGTCCCAGAAGATCCGATGGCTCTTGGAGTGTGTTGACAGACACAGATGCATTATGGCACATGTGGCAAGCATGCGGACACGTGAGGAAGTCATAGTCCAGACCTTCTGGAATTCTGGAGTAAAATTATATCATTCTCTCCTATTTCTTCCTCTTGAGAAAGCGCTTCGGGATTGCTACTGGACTTGAGTAGAAGCCAAACACTTGACTATGGGACACCAAGTTACCACATAACCTGAGCTGCCCATCCAAAGTGGGTGATGTCTCAATGCCAATCTTACTATCATGTATGAGGAAGGGGAGGGAGTGGGGAGGGAGCTGGTGGGAATCTCACCGAGTCACCCAGTACTGTGTGCATGTATGACCCTATCACTCTGAACTATGTAACGATGTGAGATTACAATGCACCAATAAAAACATTTTTTAAAAGGTGAGTGATGTCTAACCCAATAAGGTTTAATGTCAGGTGTGCACATTAGCACTTCACCGTCAAGTGACAGTGACATGTGTGACATCAGCAGCCTCAAGCAAGCCCTTGCATCAGCAAGTGGCTCCGATTCCCACGAGACGCACTTCTGTTACATTGCCTCTCCTCTCTCTGTCTGTGCCTGTTTCCTCATAGGGGGTTTCTTGTGACCAGTTGATTGGGAAAGAAAAAAAGTGGGGTTGGGTTCACAGATATGTCTTCCAAAAATGCTGGAAGAAGCTGAAATTGGATGCCTGCAGCACTATAGCCCTACTTAGCTGAGGCCTATGAAGGACAGGGTTGAAATGGAAGATTCCCAGTGGGCAGTGCACTTCGTTAGCTAATTTGGGAGGAGAGATGGTCAGAGTTATGGACCTATTAATTCAGCAGCAGCAACTCAATGTCTTGGTTGATTGGTCATGAACTTAGAAGGAAGATGATTGGAAAAGTGGAGGCAATGAAGTCTGGAGAAGAGGTATGAAGACAGACCTCTCCCAACGAGCATAAAAGGCGACAATACTTATGTTCCAGGTGAATGCTCTCACCAAAGGGCAACCTTACCAAAGAAGAAGTTGCTAATCAGGTAAACAAGATGGCTTGTTTTGTAGATGTCAGTCAGCCTCTTTCCCCAGTCACTCCTGTCCTTGCTAAGTGCACCCATAAATAGAGTGGCCATGGCTGCAGGGATAGAGGTTGTCCAGCAACATGGAGCTTTTCTCACCAAAGCCAGTCTGGTTACTTCGATGGCTGAGTTTCCAACTGTCAACAGGAAAGACCAACACCAACTGGAGACTGGCACCATTTTTCAGGCCACGTAGTTCAGGTCTATATTGCTCCTAAAGAATGCTTTATTTGTCATGGCGCCACAGCATCCTTTATGCCCTTGTTTCTGGACCAAGGAACTCATTTTACAGAGAACCCACCTTCCCACAACCAGGAAGCAGCTGACCTGATAGAATTCTATAATAGCCTTTTGAAGGCTCAGTTTATGCCAGATGAGTGGCAAAACTTGCCAGCTGAGTCATGGTCTTGTTAGGGTTTTTATTTGGAAATTAAATGTAGTTAAAGAAGCATGTGTGTAGATACCAAACTGACACAGGGTGGACTGTGCTGGATTGTGCTATGTCAACATGGATAAACTGAGAACTAGGTTTCCTAGAATTCCATTTCTTGTATAATTTTGAGTTAGAATTGGCCGGGAGTGGAACTTGTGCTAGATTTGACAGGCAAAAAATTACTCTCTAAAGGTTTTTTTTTGTGGTCAGATAAGGTGATGCAGAAGCAGAGGTTCCCAGAGGGTTCATCTTATCATTTTTCTCCCATTAGTGTTTAGCATATCTTTCTCATCTTTAAATCTTCCCTTTGATCTCTTGTCCCATTCTATACTGCTCTCCTTTTCCATGCTAGCTGTGTCTGTTTTTACCTTTGTCCTCGATCGTCTGCTGCTGGCCTTCACCACCTCTTTCCCCCTAAAACTGCTCTCACCATTCTTCTCCCTGTACTTACTCTTTTGGGATTTCTATATTGTTATGTGCTGACGGCTCTCAAGCATATTTATACCCCGTTGTCGCCTGAGCTTTGTATTTGCATATTCATTGGTCTATTCAACACCTCCACCTGGACAGCAGACAGGCACAGTGCAGCGTGTCCGCAACTAAACTCATCATATCTCCCCTCAAAACTGCAAGGCCTTTGTATGTCAGCGAAGACATCTTCCACCCAGGGGTCCAAACCAGAAACCAGGTCTGAATGCTTCCCACACATCTCCCTCTCACCGCCACTCTCCTTGTTCAGGTTTCCTTTATCTTTTGCCTACAAAAATGAAACATTCTTCCTGAAGTTGTGAAGTTTCAATTCTATAATAAGATCAGAATGCAACATACAGACATTGTGGTTTTTCTTCAGTGTAGACCCATCATTTTTTTTGGTACTGGGGATCGAACCCAGGGGCATTCTACCTCTGAGCCTACACCCCCAGCCCTATTTTATTTTGAAACAGGGTCTCACTAAGTTTTGGAGGGCCTCACTAAGTTGCTGAGGCTGGCCTCAAACCTGTGATCCTCCTGTCTCAGCCTCCCATGTACTGGAATTACAGGTATACACCACCATGCCTGTGTAGACCCATCTTAACCCTGAGAATGTGGGGAATAAACCCTTGTATGGGGAAAGTTGCAGCCAATCACAGGCTAAGATGGATGAAAGGAAAACATACTTGCACATGAGACCTGGTGGCCACACTGTCCATTCCACAAATATTGATTTCCTTCCATGTACTAGGAACTGTGCCTTCAGGAGAAGCATCCAGTGCAGTGATTCACTTTGTTCTTCTGAGCCCAGCACTGTGTGACATGCAGGGAACGCAAAGATGAAAACCTTATGGTCTCTATTCGGAAGGGGCACCCCTGTTCTCCAGTCGCTCCTCACGTTGAATGATATCTCAGATGGTCCCGCCTGATGCTGAGCTCCTCCCATAGACAGTGTTGTGGTGAAGTTCCCTCCAGGGCCCTATTATTTTCAGAGAATAAATTAAGTTGAGAGGGGGAAAAAATCCCCGTTTCAAAGTCAATCTAGAGACATGTGTAGACTGTTGTCTAGATGCAAGGATTCTTTTCCAGTGACACATCGGAACCACCTCCTTGAGACCTGAATTAAATTGCAAGCAATCTCGGTAATGAATTCAGCCTTGTGCTCAGCCCATTCCCAGAACCTCAGGCTTAATTATGAGAAGAAAACCTATTTATTCTGGGACATCACTACTTTGGGATAAATTCCTGGAACCATCAGAAAAGCAAAGGGGAGATCTTTCTCAGAGTCTCTCCTCTAGATTCTGAGAAAGAAGTATTTCCTGTTTGGCCTGTCAAGTTGCTTTTAAAATCAGCCTGTGGATTTGCCCCTTATTTAATTCTCTTTGAACTTAGGTCCCCTGCCCATACAGAGGCCGAGGTCTCTGTGGGAGGCTAAGTCACACTTTCACTTGTCTTTAGATACCATCTTTTCTTTCTCTGAGTACATTTTTCATGTTATTAGTTACAAAATAAAATAATAATATTTATACAGTACTTTATATTTTACCAAATATACACTGTATGAAATACACTCTTTTCATGTGTTTTAGTTCACTTCATCCTAACAGCAACCTAGAGAGGCAGAACTGCGAGGAACCTGAGGCTCAGAGAAAAGTCACTTGTCCAAGATCACACAGCTCTCTGATGACAGACCTTGCAAAGGACACAGGTAGTCTAATGCCTGCCTTCTTTCCACCTTTTTTCCCCTATATCCATCCAGTGTCCAGAGTAACTTTTAGCCCTTGTCCATTTCAAAAGTATTCTGAAATCTGAATTAAACCATGCTGACATTGGGAGTCTTTCCTGGTGACTAGCTAGGGAACCCAGGGAGGGCCCCATAAGCCAGAGCCCAAGAGACCTTCCAAGAGCAAGGAAGTGCAGAAGTTCTCCTGGGGCCATGGTGGTTCTCTGCCTTGGCTACACATTGAAGATACCTAGGTTCCAGCCCCAGAGATTCTGATTCAGCTGGTCATAGGGCAGCCTGGTCATTGAGTAGATGATAGTCATATGCACCCAGGCTTGAGAAACATCGACTAAGGGCTCCCAGCATTTACTGTTCCTTGTAGGACTGGTGGACCCATTCTTTCTCTTTTCAAAATGCTTATTATACCAATCGAATAGTCATTAAATAAAAACCCAGAAAATACAGATTAATCTTGGGAGGTTAAGCATAATTATTCCACAGAGAAATATTGTCGGTAAGTTGTTGTATATCTTTCCAGATTTTTTTTACATATGTACACATAAATAAACCTGTACTTTTAATAAAAAGAGTCTATACAGACTGCTCTGTAATATGTCTCCTATCTTTGTCATTTTTCCATAGCAATAAATTCAAATTAATACCACTTTATAGGCTTTATAGCATTTCATGGCTGTACTTTGTTTAGTCTTTAATAACAAATAAGAGTTTTCTTTTCTTCTCCATATCTACTTCCTTTCAGAGGAGATACTTGAGATCCTAGAATCTAGTAAGGATGATCAGATTTTGTTGATCCTCTTGGTTTCTCAGCCAATTCCAGTTTACCTGGAAGAATTAGACATAATAAAACATAATATCAATTTGTAAAAAGGCCTTTTGGAGGCAAGTTTAGGAACTATTATTAAGCCCTGATAATGCTAAAGAATGAAAAAAAAACTGTGTTCTACAAACCTCAAAGTTCCTCAAAGATCAAGTCTTCAGTTATTTAAAGTCTCTTCTCATATTTGTTTAAGACTAGTTAACTGGGTAAGTTCATTGAAGGGGTCTGTGACCTAATGTTAAAAATAATAACAAAATCTGGGTGTATGGCTTAGTGGTAGAGTGCCTGTTTAGCAAGCACCAGGTCCAAAATAAATAAATAAATAACAACTAGCATTTGCATAGCGCTTTAGAGTGAATAATTCTAATGTAAAAGTAATAAGAAGTAACTACCATTTATTACACATCCTCATTGCAAATCAATGTGCCAGGCACCAAACTAGGCATTTAATGTAGTCTTCTACTCATTATCTGTCATAAAGTCTATATACCGTGGCATTATTATTCCCATTTTACAGATGAGACAGCCAAGGCTCAATGAAAACTATATTGCAAGCATGGATTGTATCATGGTGTTATTCAGCATTCTATCTCAAAGCCTAGCTCAGTGTAGTGCACTGTATATAGCGAAGGGTAGGGACTCAATATCTAGTTGATGGACAAAGGAATAATTAGATCACATGCTGTTTCATTGACTCATATTGCCTCGGGCTGATGCAGAGATGTTCTCCCTGGAGAGGGCATCTCCCAGCTTCTTGGGCCTTCATTCTCTAGCAATGATTATTCACAGAGTAGTGATTTGGTGGCTCATGGAAATGTGTTTGAATTCTTTCATTCTCTGGAGCAATGGTTCTCAAAATGTGGTTCTGAGCCCAGAAGAATTAGTGCCACCTGTGAGCATGTTAGAAATGCACATTCAATGACCCTACTTCAGACCGCTGAATCAGAATCTCTGGGCATGAGTATCAAGAAACTATTTAATAAGCTTCCCAGATGATTCCAATGAATATCAAAGATGAACATTAACATTTGAGAACCATGGGAAATACATGAATGCCTCTCTGTCCTGAGACTCACAGTAGTAATTTAGCTTGGCTGAATGGACGGAGGAGCCTTTTACAGAGACTGGGAAGACAAGAGGAGGAGTAAGTTTGGAGGGAGAGCATGGATTTGGGTTTGATGGGTTGAATCTGAAGCACCTTTGGAATATCCCGATGAAGCTCTCTGGAGGCATCTGGAGTCCCCGGGTCTGGAGCTCAGGGGAAGGACTCAGTTGGTGATGTCGATTTTGAAGCAGTAGTTGAAGTCATGTATATGACTGCTCAGGACAGTGAAAAGCATTAGCACCAAGGCAGGCCATACACATGCCTAAAGTAGGAGCATTATTTTAGGAGAGCTGGGGAGGGGTACTCAGAGGAAGGAGAACATGAAGACAGTCATTCTGCCTTGTGAGTGACTTGCATTGGAATGTCTGTCTCATCCTCCCCTCTGGATTATAAGCTCCTTAAAGGCAGGGACTGTGTAAACTTTAATAAGTCTCTCAAACAAAAGTACATTGCTGCACAGTCTGTGAATAATCAGTGAATTCCTACCAGGATTCTGCCTTTACAGAAATCCAATGTGATCAGAGCTACTAGCAAGATGTGTCCCCAAAAATCACTGATAGAATTTCCCAGTGGACATCATGGCAGATTAAAAATAAGTGAATAAATAAAGGGCATCATGTGTAATCCACTGATATCCATGCTAATCACATTAATCAGAGTGAATTAATTACACCTGAAAACAGATGCAAAGTTAAATTCCTTAGAAAATCAATTCATTAAACTCCTATTGGAATGCACAGTCAACAGCCAGCATGTTTAGAAACTATCAGCATGATTTGTGGCAACTTCTGATTTACTAACGAAACTGCTTAAAACATTTTTAAAGGCAATTACAATTACTGTCTGGCATTTGATGGAAAGACATCTCGTCAGCATTGTCCCTGGTGTGTCAACTGTCACAATTTTCTAAAAATTTTGAGGCGAAAAATAGGCAGGCTCTACTATTTGCTAGCCTCGATTAGGGTTAATTCAATGTGTGTCTGCAAATAATAGTGTTTAATGTAATCTCTCTAATTACAGATAAAACGCATTTTCAGTCATGCTCATCACTGACAGTATTTTGGGATAAGTTGAACTGACAGCTGCTTTCTAAAGGAAAGGAAAAAACAAACCTTCCTTGGGGTTGTGTTGATTCTCTCTCTCTCTCTCTCTCTCGGCATTGAAGTTCAAAAAAGATGAAACTAGACACTTTGGTTCTGAATATTAACTTTTAAAATCATGACATAGTCTCTCTTTGGGAATTTGACATTTTTTCACCTCCTACCCCCATTAATGAATGTCTAACTTGAATTCACTCAACATGAATTTTCTTAGGGTTTCCAGTGAACTAGGCATTGTGCTAGGCACTGAGGAGATCAAGAAGAAATGATTCACCTACCACAATTGGCCCCATACACCAGTTTAAGCTTCCTATTATTTTATATATGTGAGTAGTAGTGTTGAAATAGTCATAGCCCCTTCCACATGAAACTATTCAAGTCATGATCCCCTTCCTTCCTTCCTTCCTTCCTTCCTTCCTTCCTTCCTTCCTTCCTTCCTTCCTTTCCTCGGTACTGGGGATTGAACCCAGGGGCATTCTACCTTTGAGCTATTCCCCCAGCCCTTTTTGTTTTCATTTTGAAACAGGATCTTGCTAAGTTGCTGAGGGTCTCTTTATGTTGTTGAGGCTGTCCTTGAACCTGTGATCCTCCTGTCTCAGCCTCCCAAGTACTGGGATTATAGGATGTGTCACCATGCCCAGCTTCAAGTCATACTATTCTCTGAAGGGTCAATGCATGTTTCTCCTTGACCACAGTCAACTGGACCAGAGACAGCCCAACGGCACCTAATCCACAGATTGTCCACGCACCTACAATGTGGTCTGATGAAAAGTTGGGCTACACCAGTCAGTTTCTCTCAGGAACAGGAACTTGAAAATGCTGACTGGGATGGTAAGGGATAAAGGTGAAATTAGAAAGCAGGAAGAGGGAAACCACAACACAGGAAGAATAACCTTGAGGGGGGTGGCATCGCCAGGTCTATGAGATTTTGAGGATGTAGGAACACAGGGCTTAATTCAAAGTTGAATGAATCAAGGAAGGAATAAGGAACTAATCATTGTGATCTTAGATGTCTTGTTTTGTTTTTGTATCCTCAAAACACAAGTGATTCACATCGAGTCACTATCCATACACTTCTGACTCTTTTTTCAACTGTGCTATAGATGAGCCATGTGTTTTACAACCTGTGTGTCCTCATTGGGATATAGTTCAGCTTTGAGTTAATGGAAGAATTCAAAGTAACAATAGTTTAGCAAGGAGTTTATTTCTCTCTCATGAAACATCTTGTTCTAAGTAATCCAGGGCTGATAGGGCAGCTCTGTTTCACAAACCCTCAGGGATGCAATTCTTTAAACCTGCTCTTCTACAGCCCCTGGGCAGGACCCTCATCTCCCAGGCCTGTGGTGGCATCTGGGTTCCAGATGGAAGGATGGATAGAGGGTTGAAGAAGAAAGGATAAGAAAATCACCAACTGTTGTTTAAGATAGGTTTCTAGAACCTGGAAAAGTATTATCCATGACTTATGGATGGAAATTAGGGAAAATATCTGAATCCTACCTCTAGAGCAACACTGTAAACAGAGCAAACACCAGCAAAAGAGCAAGAACATCCATTTACAGAGCTCAGAACAGAAGTGGTAGCCTGAAGCCAGAGCCAGTGGAAAAATTGGCAGAATGTATAGGCATCTTGAGGAGGTCTTTGAGCCTCCCTATTTGTGGAGTTCTAAACAATCCCTTCTAGATCAAGGAGAAAAGGCCTCAGCTAACATATGAGTTGCAATACAAATCAGACATCTTGCAAGACCAGCCCTACATTTAAAAATCATCTTAAAATATCACTCATCACAGTACTGCCCTTGACCCTTCTCCAAGTTGACATTTCCACATGTAGAGCCACTCTCTGGGGCCAGACAATGGTAATGTTGTCTCTAGAAGGCCACTGTCAAATGCCATCTAGAAGAGGGGATAATGTATAAAACAGAATAACCCAGATTTACAGCCTTCAAAATGGTAGAAATTGCATCATCTCAGAAGCGGGGAAAGGAAAGGAAAGAAAGGAAAGAAGAGGAGGTTCTGTAAAGTAAGGGGGTAGGTAGTTTTGAGCATATTAGATTTGTTCTCTAAAAACCTGGGTATAAAACACAATAAGGGAGGCGGAGACCGGAGGATCTGGGTTCGCGGCCAGCCTCAGCTCGCTCTCTCTCTCTCTCTCTCTCTCTCTCTCTCCTTAGCGAGGCCCTCTGCAACTTCGTGAGACCCGGTTTCAAAATAAAGTATAAAAAATAGGGTCGGGGGCATAGCGCAGAGGTAGAACGCCCCTGCGTTCAATCCCCGGTACCGCAAAAAATAAATAAATAAATAAATAAAAAATAAAGCACAATAAGCCTGGGCGTGGTGGCACATGCTTGTAATCCCAGTACTTGGGAGGCTGAGACAGGAGGATCGTATGTTCGCAGCCAGCCTCAGCAACTTAGCGAGGCCCTCTGCAATTTAGTGAGATCTGTTTCCAAATAAAAACTAAAATAGGGCAGGGGGTGTTGCTCAGAGGTAGAATGCCCTTGGGTTCAATCCCCATTACCAAAAAAAAAAAAATGCAATGACAAATCCAGTGTAGAACTGTAGGAATTTTATACATTGCTGGTGGGAGTGTAAATCGGTATAGTCATTTTGGAAGAAAACTGGTGTAACTAGTAAAGAAGATGATTTGTATACCCAGTAATCTAGTAATGCTATTTCTTAGTAGTCCCAGAGCTGTGAGTCTTAAACTTTAGCATGCATCATAAGTACCTGAAGGGCTTATTAAAACACAGATTTCTGGGCCCTCCCCCAGATTTTCTGACTCAGTAGGTCTGGGGTGGTGCCTCAAAATTTATATTTCTAAAAAGATCCCTGAAGCTGCTGGTCCTAGGACTACACTTTGAAGACTACCAGTATAGGTTCTTGCCTGTGTTTATGAGGAGACATGTAAAAAAATCATAACATCATATCTTATAATAGGAAGAATATACAAATAACTTAAATGTCCATTGACAGAAAAGCATCTAGGGAATTATATAAAGAGAAGGTCTAAACAGCAGTGAAAAATAATGAATCTGAGATATACAACATCATAGACAAATGTCAAATATAATTTTGAGCAAAGGGAAAAAAGTTTCAGAAGAATATATACATTATGCTTACGCTACCACTAATAGAGAATTCAAAAACATGGCTGGGCATGGGAGGCTGAAACAGGAGGATCACAGGTTCAAACCAGTCTCAGCAACTTAGTGAGACCCTGTTTCAAAATAAAAAAAATAAGGGCTGGGGATGTAGCTCAGAGGTAGAATGACCCTGGGTTCTATCCCCGGTACTAAAAAAAGAACATGTAAATCTAAACAATAAGCTGTTTAGAAATACATACAGATGCAGTGGCAAATCAGCATCCAGAATAGTGGCAGGGAGGGGAATGAAACTGGTAGGCCGAGGGACGCTGACAGTTCTTGAGTTGGGTGTTGGGTTCAACGATGTTTGTCCTATTATTCTTTTGTATGTATGAAATACTTCCCTGTTATTTTTTGCTTTTAAATCAGTTTCATTTTTGTATGTATGAAATATTTTGCTTTTTTAGATCAGTTATATATTTTAAATTTTATATTATTTTAATTTTCCATAGAATCTTGGCCATATGAAAAACAAAAATACAAATGTAAGGAAGACTATTATTTTAAAGTAAAAAAAAGACCCTAAATATGTATATATGGGCAAAGAAACATGAAAGCAGTTATGGTTGGAGGTTGTACTTGTGTGTATGTATGAGTGTGCGTTTATACAGTCATGCATGGCTTAATGACAGGGACACATTCTCAGAACGGTTGGTAGACAATTTATAAGTTATGCAAACATTACAGAAAGTGCTTATGCAATCCTAGATGGCGTAGGTCAGTCACTCTCCGTGGCCTTTGATGCAATCAAGAGATGAGTGAGGTTGCTATTGGCACACTGTCATACAGTAAATTTGTGTGTGTGTGTGTGTGTGTGTGTGTGTGTGTGTGTGTGTGTTGCTAGGGATTAAACCCAAGGACATTCTACCTCTGAGCTACATCCCCTGGCCCTTTTATATTTTTTTGTTTTTGAAACAGGGTCTTGCTAGGTTGCTGGGAATCTCGCTAGGTTGCTGAGGCTGTCTTTGAGCCTGAGCTCCTCCTGTCTCAGCCTCCCAAGTACTGGATTACTAGCATGGGCCACCATGCCCATCCAATTTTTATAAGTAGAGAAAGTACACTCCAAAATAATGAGAAAAAATATAGAATAGCAAATACCATTTATGATCTTCAGGTATGATGTACTACACATAATTGCATGTGCTGTATTTTTGTATGACTGGCAGTATAGTAGTTTTGTTTACTCCACATCACCACAGCAGAAAATGCCTTGCCCTAGGACAGTATGATGGCCACAGTCTCAGTAGGCAATAGGAATGTTTCAGCTCCATTATAATCTTATGGGACCACTGCCATACATACGATCCGTCCTTGACTTAGATGTTGTTATTCAACACATGACTGTACTTAAAAACATCTTTGTGTGATTTTGAGCAATTGATTAAAATATAGAAGGAAAAAAATGATCAAGGATGAAATGGCTGGGGAGAAGGAATGAGGGTTTTAGAAATGAGAGTTCAAGGGTAGGGGACTCGTAAGTTCACAGGGCAGAATAAAGGCCAGGCTGCTGGGAAGGGAACACCTCCAAGGCAAGCGAGGGCTGCCTGACCCTCTGCATTGTTTCAGCAGGTCTCTGAAGGGACAAAGATCATGGGGGTGACAGGTTTGGTCTTCGGGGGTTTGGTGAAAGTGGACAGAAGGGGTCAGAGAGATGGTTGCAGAATCTAAAGGAGGACAACTTTGAAGCTGTCAACTCCAGAGCCATGTGGAAGTTTGCAATCACCTGGAAATTGGGAGGTTGGCCAGAATGGAAGAGCAGTGATGGGAGTCCACGCTGAGGGTGGAGGACATTTGTGTCCAGAGTGGGGAGCACCAGGAGGGATTCCAAGAGCGGACCAGGGCCTCGTTATGACATGGCTCAATGGGTATAAGACTAGTGAGGGAGAGTTTGAGAATGGTGGGGACCTGTGGAGTCAAGGACCTTGAAGAATTAGCTATGGGGTGGACAAATTGGACAAGAAGGAAAAAGTGAGGGTGAGTCAGAGTATTAGACAGTGGCTGTGGTGCTCGGGTACAGTTCTTACCATTTGCTGCTGAGTGAGGAACTGGGGCTAAATGACCCTGTGTTCTGGGGAGGAGCTGGGCTCTAATGACTAAGCGCCAGGAAGGCAGTCGGGGCAGAAGTGCCATAGGGACAAGGATGCAAATCCCATGTACTAGCTGTAGGATCTTGGGCTAAGTACTTCTCTCCACATTGACAACCACATTGTCTTAGAAATAGTAAGCATTCAGCAAGGTGTGGTGGTGCACGCTTGTAATCCCAGTACTTGGGAGGCTGAGACAGGAGGATTGCAGGTTCGCAGCCAGCCTCAGCAACTTGTGAGGCTCACATCAACTTAGTGAGACTCTGTTTCCAAATAAAAAATAAAATAGGGCTGGGGTATAGCTCGGTGGTAGAATGCCCCTGGGTTGAATACCCAGTACACACCACACACACACACACACACACACACACACACACACACACACAAATAGCAAGCATTCAAGCATTCAATGAGGTCATAGATAATAGTGTTTACTGGAGTATCTCATGTACACAACAGATGCTTAATAAAAGTTAGGTCTCTTTTCTCTTTTCCTCAAATCAAATGTCTTGGGAGGCCCATCTCGGGTGACAGTCAGTATTACAGCAGGTAATCAAAAGGACTGATGATCCCTGAGCTCACTGATGGAGCCATGAAATGGGTCAGAGACAGAAACAATAAAACAGGAATGATGGTGTGCTCGCTACACAAGCCAAACACAATATTGCTGATGTCAGTGGCACAGAGCAACTCAGAGACAATCCTGAGCAGGAATTTTCTGAGTAATTTTATTCATGGTGAGGGGTGTTAAATAGAAGAAAGTACAAAAGCTCCCTTTGACACTTGATGGATCGTTTGGGCCCTTTCAAAGAAACAGATTTGGACAAATATTAAGCCTCTTAGATTTTAGTACTTTCAGTTTTTATTCTAGCCATAAAACAAGGGCTTATCAACATCCTTGCTTGTGGAGCAATCTCAGGTACCTCCTGAGGTACCTGAAAAAAGGAAATGGGGCCAAGCGTGGTGACGCACACCTGTAATTCCAGTACTTGGGAGGCTGAGACAGAAGGATTGCAGGTTTGAGGACAGACTCAGCAATTTAGTACTCCTGCAACATAGGGAGACCCTGTTTCAAAATAAAAAATGAAAAATAGAAAAAGGGCTAGGGGTGTATCCCAGAGGTAGAATGTCTCTGGGCTCAATCCCCAGTACCCCCCCCCAAAAAAAAAGGAAAGAAAAGAAGAAAGAAAGAAAATGGGGATGCCTTGAAATCTGTTCCTAAGGTAAAAACAAAAACAAACAAAAACAATAACAACAACAGTCCTTGAAAACCACAACCTTGATTCTCGTAAATACTTGTTCACAATTAATATCCTATCATCTTGATATAAAAATGAGTCCTCCAAGCTCAAAAGAATACTGTTAGGCAGAAAATTGTTAGCTCCATTTAAGTTCTGCACAGCCGGGAGAGAGATGGAGGTTCACACACTGCATGTTTGTATCTCCTCGGAGTACCCAGCAGTGCTTCGCCCCCGGGAAGTCGTCAATAAATGGTTATTGGATTTAGAGTGTCCTTCTTCCCAATCAGTGAGGTTTAATCTATTTCCAATTCAGAATGCCTATTAATTTTTCAGCATTGCTAAGCCTTTTAAAAAATCCATTCTGGGATGTGTTTCAGAGTTCACAGCAAATACTGTTATAGAAATGATTAAGAGAAGACTGTTAAATGAAGCATGCTTATTCAACACACCAGTAGCCATTGGTAAAATGTAATTTAATTTAATCATTTAAATTTACAGTGTTAATGTACAAGAGCATTTCTTCCAAACCACAGGTTAACACACACTAAAGAGCAATGCTGTTAGAGGAGCAGAGGAACTCAGGGAAACTCTGCTGTCTGAAATAAGAGCAAGGCACTCTCCATTCACAGCTGGTGGATTCCTGATTTCGGCCCTTGGAGGGCACTTTCACACTGAGAGCTCTCCCTCTAGAGGAGAATCACCTGCTTTTTACTCCTTGTCCTCTTCTGACTTAGTGTGGTCATCCACTCTGTATACACTTGTGTGTTAACATTAAAACAAAAGGAGAGAGATCTGAACTGATAGCTGACTCGGGAGGCTCTCATAGTTGTAGTAACTATGGAAGACAGAAGAACACTGGCTATAATCTTTATTTTCAGCACTAACCAAATGACTTCTTCATTCCTTCCAACCAAATAGATATGACGGCTAATGAGTCCTTTTCCTTTCAATCTGATGGGTGTGAAAATAAAAAGTAACAGCATTTCTCTAGGGCCCTGTGTTTTTGTTTTGCTTTGCTTTTCCTTCACAGACATGACAAAAACAAGGATTAACTTTCCAAATACTCATGGTGCACAGGAAGGTTATGTATGCACAGTACTTCTAATTTATTCAAATTCAATTTGAATTTGGTCTGAAGCTACCTTGTATGAAATGTTAGCTTTCCTGATATTTAATAATGTTTATTATGTTTGCATATAAGCTCAAAAATTAATGCAAAAGTACTACTTTATTTGTGGTTATCTTCAGATAAAATGTTAATATTAGTGGTTATGTTTAAAAGCCTATTTTCCTATAGATGTAGTAAGTTGAGGGGGAAAAAAGACTATGTAAAGGTAAATTAAATCTTAGTCTTGATTCTGTTACTCTTGATCTTGAATAATTCTTCACCCTTCTATGGGCCCCAGTTTTCTCCTCTATGAATTTCAGGAAGCTGGACAGGTTAACAAGTCAGGCCCCTTCCAAGTCTAATGTTTCAAAAATTTTAACATTCTAGGCCCTATTATCTTGATATAAAAATAATAATCTTTCATAAAAGCTCACACAAACATAATACATGATCAAATATCAGAATGACTCTCAGGGAAAAAAAAGTATATGATTTGCTATCTGGGTTATACTTTGCAGCAATTAGGCAATTCATTTGGCATTTGTTTGATTGTATAATTTAATGACAATATAAACAGCATAGTCTTGCTATTTTTTCCTTTAAAAAGACTAAAGCAAATATGATTTAAAGCTAACGAAAACTACTGTGACATCAGTTTGACATTCAAAGTTGTTTCTTAGCAAAATGGCCAAAGATATTTTGACTTGATACAGAGTATATAATATAAAGACTTTTAGACCTAAAAATCTTCAAACATTATTGGAATTTAGCAAAACATAAGCAAAATTTTAATATCAAAGTGCTAAACAGTACTGCCTTAAAAGTCACTGCAAATGAACCATAAAATAACGGCATGGGAAGTGACATTTATTGTACAAATGGTTAATAAAAAGACACATTATAAATATATATGTAACCTGCTATATTTATATATATATATTTGCTTATTTAATTTCTAATTGGTGTATCCAAGTCACTGTGAACACCCCATTTAATTATTCTGTAACTCAGCTTCTGGGAGCTGGTGGTCTTGCAATAAATACAGGCAAAGCTATTACAATATAACGTGCATACAAATGTTTATACAAATAAGGACACTATGCAACAAATTGTCTCATAATAATATGGCATCAACAGTATAAACATACAAAAGGGAGTACGAACACGGAATGTTGAAACGCAGCCCACTAATCTTTTCTAGTACTAACATTAATACTATTTGTTTTAAAAAAAGGAAGCCTTGCTTGCTCTCCAAAATTGTCTCTTTGATCAATAACAAAAATTAAATTATATATATAAAAAATCCTTATTCTCCCTGGAGCTTACCCTGTATGACCCAGTTTTCTAGTTATTTGCATGTTCTCATCTGGGGAGCAAATACTTGACTGATTGACCAAATGCTTCTTGGGCTTCTGAATGAAGGTGTCAGTAAGTTGCTACAATTGAAGCAAGTTTAGACAACTCTGGCAGGATTGACAACACAACCAAACACAGTTGTACAGTAATCCATTTTGTCATCTGATCACCCTTCAGGACAGTGGGACAGTGGCGAGGATCTAGTTCCATCAAGAATGTCCTTAAAGTCTTAGATGGGCCACATACCTCAGAAGGGTTCTACAGGGCAGATGGACCAAGCCTTTGCTAGGAAAATTAGCGTGCTATTTGCTAACATGACTGCCTCCTTTTTATTTTCATATAAAAGAAAGGAGAGTTCATGAACGAGACTTAGTAAGACAGCACTTTAAAAAATTGCACTTGTATATGGAAGCGAACAGCTATGATCGTTTTGCTATGTCTGATTTGTAGGTAATCCCCCCTCATTTGCCATTTGTTAAAATAAAATAAAGAGATTAAGAAAAGGGAATTTTTCCTTGTTTGCGCCACATCCATACCCTTGATACAGGAAGTGTAATCTAAAGGTATCAATCTTGAGACACAGTCTACCCTGGTGAACAACCCTCGGCTGTTCTTGTTTGTAAATACAAAGCAACCATAACTGTATTCCCCAGAAAGAGTTTTAAAACAGTTATATTACCCTTTTTTTTTTCCTGCTGGGATAGCATCATCCAAAAGTGCTTTATTAGCAATTTCTTAGAAAATCTTCATGAACTACACCCCCTCCCATCCCACCCTCCAGAGCCTAAATATAAAACACAACCCCAACACAATTCTCTGCGAGTTTTCTGGCTTTAGGTTGTAAGGAAAGTTGCCAGAAAAAAAAAAAGAAAGAAAAGAAGAAGTCTTTGCTTCCCACAGGAGCTGCTTTTTCTCTGAAGGAAGGACAGAAAATGGTAGTGTCCAGACCCAATCCCTTTGCTGCTTAACAAGCGGGTGCTAGCAGATGAGGCTGCTCCGGCTTAGAAAGGTAGGGTATCCAGGAAGAGCTTGTCAATGACAGAAGGCGGAGACACCAAGTCTTCCAGCTTCAGGTAGAAGATGCGCTGGAGGCCCAGGGTACAGATCTTCCTCAGTTCTACCAGGGCACCCAGGACCTTGGGCTCGGTGGGCTCCAGAGCCTGTCCCTTACTCTGGTGGTCTTTTAAGCTGCTTGTGATCTTGTTGCATAGCTCCTCCACTCTCTTTGGTTCTTTTAACCCATGTCGTTCTGCAGAGGGATAGAAGAGGGCAATTTTAGGAGGTAGAGATATCCTGCTAAAGCCTCACCAAGGTTTTGTCAGTATCTACTTCTCTTTCAGAGGGACCTGGAAACACACCCAGGCAAATGAACTGATGCTCCCATCCTGGGAGACTCACTTGAGGGAGGAGGGGAGGCTGTAAATTCTATTTGCTGATGCAAGGCCTGCCCCACAAGACCCACTTCAAAGTGCATTCTTGTGTTTTCATGCTAACCGGCATTGAGAAGAGACAAGATTCTCTCCTTGAAACACCCATTGACCTACACCTGGCCCTCTGTACAAAGTACATGTATCCTCCCGCTGTGGGGATGGAAAAGTCAAAGAGAAAAGAAGCAGAAAGGATGTGGTGCATGCATTTTATAATGTATCAACACATGGATACCACTACCTCATATTTTATAAAACAATGTATAAATGCTATACATGTTAAATATGACATATTGTTTTTGTTTGTTTGTTTGTTTGTTTGTTTGGGGTACTAGGATGGAACTCAGGGCATTCAACCTTTGAACTACAATCCCAGCCCTTTTTATTTTTTATTTTGAAACAGCATCTCACTAAGTCACTGAGGCTGGCCTCAAACCTGCAATCCTCCTGTCTCAACCAACCAAATATTGGGATTATAGATGTGGGCCACCATGCCCAGCTTAAAGTCTACTTTATGTAAAAGGTCAAATGGTTTTCCCAGTCATACAGCTGCTACAGGTGGGATTTGAACCCCATCCTCGAGGCAGATTCTGTAGTTTTGTTGCAGAGCACTGCTGCATCTCTGATACAAGCCACCTTGCTTTCCCTCAGCCTTTGGAGAGCAAAGCCTCTTTTCCAAGGGAAGAGCTTGGCCTCAGATATCTCAAAGTTTTCCTCTCAGTATATTTTCCTGTAAAAATCATATTTATTGAGGGGTGAATGACATCCCTCTCATGAGAAAGCAAGCATTAGTTTCTAATTTTTCCTAGATTAAGTTTTTTTAAAGTTGGAGATATTTTTGTTAGAAAAGTTAGTTCCCTAAAGCAAAATCCAACCAGAAAAATGAAGCTCCTAGCCAAACATTTTTTTCTTTTCTGATCCCAAATAAAAGAGGCCTGGGAACCAGGAAATCTGCATTTTCTCTAGCTTGGCTAGTTGTGTATGACTTGGGCAAGTTCTTCTATCTCTAGTGCCTGTCAAGGGAGGAGGTTTGATTTAATGACCTCTAAGGTCGCTTCCAGTTCTGATGTGTTAAGTTATTTTAAAGTACAACCATGGATGCTGGACATAGTAGTGCATGACTATAAATAAGCCCAGTACTTGGGGGGCTGAAACAGGAGGATCACAGGTTCAAAGCCAGCCTTAGCAATTTAGTGGGACTCTCAGCAATGTAGCTAGACCCTGTTTCCAAGTAAAAAATAAAATAAGTCTAGAGATGTAGCTTGGAGGTAGAATGCCCGTGGGTTCAATCCCCAGCAACACACACACACACACACACACACACACACACCTAACTTGCAGGTGTTTCAGGTCTGTTCAACATGATATAGAGAAAGGGACCCTGGGTTTGGAGTTAGACCTGAAATCTGGTCCTGATTCTGTCACTTAGTAGCACACTACACACTTGCATGTGACCTAATCTCTCTACAGTTCAATGTCTTTATGGGAAAATGGAGATAATGGGTTTATAACAAAACCCACCTCTATGGGTTGTTGTGAGGCTCAGCTAAGATGATGTTACATGAAAGCATTCTGTCGACTGTCGAGGGCTACACACCTGGAACAGTCAGTACCTGAGGCAATGCCTGACACTTGGCAAGTGGTTGGCCACTGCAAGATCAGAGGCAGCAAGGTCCCCCAGTTCCCAAGCTTTGCAGTGCATGCCTTTGCTTTCTCCGGAAAACGATTAGCTAATCAGCCCAGGTGCAAACCTCTCCCTGTGGCTCACCTTTACTAAATCTATGGTCCCTGTGTTTCAGTCTCAGAAGTACCCAAAAGTGAACTTCAAGAGAATCCTGCCTGCAGTAGTGTTCCGCCTCAAGTTTTACTTTTTCCCTCAAGCATAAAAGCAGGTTGTAAATTTGGCAGTAAATCTCAAGAGCTACAGCATGTTCATACCCTCTGACCAAGTAATCCTACTCTTGGGAATTTATCTGAAGGAAAAACTCAACAGAAAAGTAAAATTGTATGCATGGAGACATTTGGTGTAGCATTATCTATTACCAACCTTTATCTCCCAAAACACAAACAAAACATTGGAAAAAGGATAAAAGGTTGGCCAGCGCATTAGCACACGCCTATGATCCCAGTACTTGGGAGGCTAAGGCAGGAGGATTACAGGTTTGAGGCCAATCTCAGCAACTTAGTGAGACCCTCAGCAACTTAGTTGAGACCCTGTTTCAAAATAAAATAGGGTTGGGGGTATAGCCCAGAGGTAGAACGCCCCTGGGTTCAATCCCCAGTACAAAAAGGAAAAAAAAAAAGATAAAGGGTTGAAGAATAGGGAAACTGTTAAGAATACAACGGCATGTCCATATAATGAAAGATTCTGAAGACATCAAAAAGGACAAAGCAACATAGGAAAAACAGTTATAACATTAAATAAAGAGTAGAATATTAAATAGTATCTAAGCTGCGATCACACCTGTGCCAAAATTATTTCTGCATATAGAGAAGGAGGAAAGGAAACACAAAAAATGTGAAAATATTTATGAGAGGGTTGGATCACTTTTTTACCTTTCTTCTAAAATTTCCAGGTGAACATTGTTTGCATAATAATGTTAAAACAGAACAAGATGGGAGCGGGTCCTTCGTGAAGCCCTCTAGTAGCTATAACATGATCAAACACCATCTTGCTGATTCTAAATTCTATTAAGGCTGAGAAATATCAAATTAGATTCACAAGCTGGGGAGAGATGCTTTTCTCAAAATAAAATGCCAATCCATTGAGCTGAGCTTTCCCTTCCCTTTGGTGCCTCAAATCTTACAGAATATTCGCGATCCTATATTCATTATGGGGATGAAGAGACTGAGCGATTTGCTGGCTGGATTTCTGGGAGGGGGAACCTTGTGGCCAGACTTTCTCATGGCCAAACTCACAGAAGGGGCCTGTGGAGTTTTCCAGCTTTGCAGCCAGTTGCGCCTGCTCAATAACTATGGCAACCATTATTTATTCAGTGAATTCAAGTGGAGATCGATGCCTCCTGCCAGCTGGATCAACCCTAGGCCTGGAATTCCTTGAGGAATTCAGAGACACTCCTGTTAGAAGCCAAAGGCACCTCAACCCTTCTTTGTTGTTTCCAGCGGCCACTGGATTTGTGGCTTCTTTACTTTTCCAAAAGGGCTAAGATAAAATTCAGTCACCACACAATCTCCTGCCAGCAGCCAGCAACATTTTCAGATCGCTAGGGAGTCAAGGGTTGGGGACCTCCTCAATTACTGGAAATTCCTTAAAACCCCAATCTCTAGCATGTTTGGTGTAGGAAACCCCTTTCTTCTTGCCGTTTGGTAAACAGCTGCAGAGCAGACATGTGCAGAGCTCACATGTTCTGGGGGGAGAGGATCACACATTCAGATTTTCTGTTTTATGGAGAATCTAACACAGATGATTTTAGATTAAGGTCTTTTTCCACCACTCAACAAAATAAGCTTCTTGATATTTTCTTGCATTTTGATCTACATTAATATTTATCCCATAGTTTAGTGTTTTAACTTAGGCATTATGGACTGAAAATAGAACTTACAGAAATCATAGATGTATGTATCATAATCATTGCGTATATAAATTGGAAGGAATTTGATTCACTTAGTTCAAATTTCCACCTAAAAGAAGAATCTCCACTATAGATGCTGCAAAGAGAGAGTCAGGTACCAGCTGGACAAGGAGTTTCCAGGATCTTAACCTGATAATAAGAATGTATTTAATACCAATTTATACTACACTCTTTTACTTAGATTATTTTGTCTCACCCTCACACCAACCCTGTGAATTAGGCAGGACAGAGTTTATCTTTAATTAATAGATAAGAAGACTAAAACTCAGTGTTAAGTACTTGCTCAGGGTCAAAATTAGCAAGTGGCTAATTTCTTTCCCACTAACTATAGAGATACTTCTTTTATATCAGGCTGGCCTCCCTCTTTGAATGTCTCTAATTGTTAGGCAGTGTCTCTTCATCCTGAGATGCACTAATGCCCTTTTATTTTCTGTGTACCTAGTTTTTCCAACTAATATTTACTAAGTACCTCTTCTGTGTCAAGCCATGTTACAGCCACTGGGGTTAGAGAAGTGAAGAAAACAGATAACAGATCCTAATCTATGTGTGGAGTTAACATCTAAAGACACAGCTGGATTCCTGTGTATTTTAGTTATCTATTCCAGACATCTCTGCTGAGAGGAGGACAGGAGGGAGGGGGATGGGGCAGAAGAGGGGTAAAGGAAGGGGAGAGAATGATTGAGTAAAATAATACAGCCATTGAGGTCTGTGTTCATTTTTTTAATCTTCATCTGGTTAAGATCTATTTATCCTTTAGATTTCAGGTCAAATATTTCTTCAAGGAAGCTTCCCTTTTTACTCCTGTTAGGTAGCTATACAGTATGAGCAAAGGGTGGGGATTATGGGCTGTTCCATTGGGACTGATAAAAATCATGCCACCTTGGGTGATGGAGAACTCTGACCATAAACTGCTTCCTTCGTGGCCAGATACTACTTTCTTAAATGTAAAAAGGGATCAGGTATAACTATCCTAAGGAGCTTTCCAACTTTGGAGCAAACACAGAGCATGGGCTTCTCTTAGGTACCACTGGGAAATTTTCCAATATGGCGGAAACAGAGCAGACCACTAAGCTGTGGTGTGAGATGACAGTAACTGCCCCCGACCTCATAATACATGAGAGGGGAAGTTGGCAGAGAAGATATAAAAACTCACCATGTGGAAGACACTATTGCCATTTCCACTCTTGGAAGGACCGAGCCACAAGTTTCTGGAATATATTCCCCTCCTTCCAATAGCCTCGTCTTAAAACTTGTCCATTCACGTCACTAAATAAATCTTTTATGCTTATTCCATGTGTGTCTTGACAGAAATCTTTCAGGAAGACAAAAACTGAGGAACCACCTCCTGGTAACACCCCTAGTCTGGTCACTGTTATCCTATGGCACCCTCCTATTTCTCTTCCTGGAACAGAACAGCTTAAAATCAGATGTATATGTGGCAATTGCTGCCTCTTTCATGAAATATAAACTCCATGGGGAAATGAACTGTATTTGCTCACTGCTGTATCACCAGTGCCACGCCTAGTACTACGAGACACCCAGTAAATATCTGCTCAATGATTACCTAAATGGAGGATCAGAGACATGTAAAAATGGTAAGCTACATACTAAAGGTGTAAATTGCTCAGGTTAAATAAACAGATTGGGAGTTATATAGAAGATTATAATAGTGAAAAACTTTATAAACTCTAAAACCTACCACATCAGAAGCTTTGGATCCAGATTTCTTGACTATACATCTTAGCTCTATCACTTATTAGCTAGATGACTTTGAGTCTATTTCAACATTTGTAAAATAGAGATAATAATGGTAGTTGCCTCATTGATTGTTGTAAGAATTAAATGAGTTATTATATATAAAGTGTCTGCAACAATGCCTAGAATGTAAGACAGGCTCGGTGGTACACAAGCACTTGGGAGGCTGAGACAGGAGGATTGCAGGTTCCAAGCCAGCCTCAGCAACTTAGCGATACCCTCAGCAACTTAGCAAGACCCTGGTTCAAAAGAAAAAATAAAAAGGGCTGGGGGTGTAGCTCAGAGGTACAATGTCCCTGGGTTCAACCCCCAGTATAATAATAAAAAAATAATGATGATAATAATAATAATCCTAGCATATAGTAAGCACTTAATAAATATTTTCAAACATCCTCTATTTTAAAACTCAACTCATTACCTTCCCTTTCAAGTCAACCATGTCTCTGAGTTTGTCTACTAATCGTCACAACCTTCCCCAACCCTCTCATAATTATTTCTAACAATTCATTCCCTGAATGGCCCATCAACTTAATCTGTCCCAAGAACTTCAGTTATTACTTCTGCAGCATTCTTTACATCTATCACCTCCTAAGTACAAACTTTCTCTGGGCCTGATTCTCAGTATCTGCTACCTAGATTGTTTAATAGCTTGTGACTGATCTCCCTGTTTCCTGTCTCTGCTGTAATTCTTCCTTAAACAACATAACACATGTAAAGCCCTTGGCACATTGCCTTACACTATGTATTTTTAAATGGTAGCTATTATTAATTTCGGAGAATCACAGTTACCAATAGGTTCCCTTGTTCCTTGTTACTCAAGGAAATGGTTCCTAGACCAGTAGCATCAACAAAATTTGGGAGCTTGTTAAAAAATGCAGTAATGCCACAGACCCATCTAATCAGAATCCACAATTTAACCAGGTGGCAAGTGATGCGTATGCACGTGAGGGCTGGCTAAGCTCTTCTCCAGTCAGTCCTGGTCCTCCGTCTATACCTAGAGTTCATCTAGTCTCTGATGGTCAACCTTATCCCCCAAGGCGGAACTCACTCTCCAAGGCAACTTATTCCAATTTTAGATAGTTCTGTCTATGAGAACTATTGGAGCTCATTCTAATTTCAAATTATTGTCTTGGTTTCTGATGTTGAGCTACATTTTGCCATCTTAGAGTTCCCAGTTCAGTTTCTTGGGCCCATATAAGAAACATCAAATTCTCTTCCTCTTGGTAGGGAGCAGGAAATGAGGAAAGGGTGGGTAGTAGCTATCAGGAGCCCCCTCAAGGAAAAGTAACTTCTCCTTTTGAGCAGGACTTAGGGCATAGGCTAACTCAAGAAACAACCATGCAATTCCAGCCAAGGGAAAGGAGAAGTGGGCTCCTTAAGAGAGCCGTGTTTATAACCGAAACACCAACAAACAGGACTTTCTGCTCTGAGTTCTACCTCTTTCTCTAAGAAATCATGTCAATGCTACCTCTCATGTAACATATAAACATCCTTTACTGATGGACACTCCCAGAGACACTGAGCCCACGCTGGCCAGGAAACCATAAGTCAGTTGGTAGCCCATGTTGAGGTACTATAATAGTACTTTGCAATCTGACTGTCTTTGAGAAAGTGTCTGTCTATCTCTCCAGCTAGACCATAGGCTCTTTGAGGTTAAGAGACTGTATGCCTGGCATGTAGCAGATACTCAGTAAATATTATCTGTCTTACAAACTTTCAGAAAGAGCTAGCTGTTCTCCTAAAAATCCATAAGAATGTGTAAGACAACATTTAGGATAATAATAATAAAGGTTTGTCTGAATTTTTTTTCCTTGCAAAGTACATGTTAACTCATCCATTTTTTACAAGAAACATACAAACAGGCATCTGCTATGGTCTAAATGTTTGTGTCCCTCCTCAAATTCATGTGTTGAAACCCAACCACCACTGTGATAGTATGAAGAGGTGGGGCCTTTGGGAGGTAATTAATGTGGTTAGTGCCCTTACAGAAGAAGCCAAAGGGAACTCATTCACCCCTTCTGTCATATAGGAGCAGCACGAAGGCACCACCTATGAAGAGAGGGTCAGCCCTGGCTAGACACCAAGTCTGATGCTGACTTGATCTTAGACTCTCACCCTCCAGAAGTGTGAGTGACAAATTTCTGTTGTTTACATTATAAATTATCCAAGCTATGATATTTTTGTTATAGCAGCCTAAATGGACTAAGGCATTGTCCCTGTGAGAAATGAGAAAACTGATATTCCGAGAAGCTAAGGCTGGGGGTATAGCTTGGACGTAAAATACCCCTGGGTTCAATCCCCAGTATCAAAAGAAAAAAAAGTGGGGTGTGGTGGCGTATGCCTGTAATCCCAGTACTTGGGAGGCTGAGATAGGAGGATTGCAGACTAGAAGCCAAAACTGCTCAGCTCGGAAGTGGTCTGGTAAAAACTTGAACTCAGATCTCCAATCTCCAGATCCTGGACCCACCCCCTTCATTTTCAAACTACCTGCCAAGTTTTCCACTTAGTTTTCCTTGCAGTGTTGCTGATGGCTATATTTGGTGTAAGAACAGGGTAAGCAGGTAGCCATTTAGAGCGAGCAGGGAAGCTCTGGAAGGACAGGTGGTGGAGACCAGGCAGGATCAGCCACCTGTCTGGTCCTACCCTGTCACTGCTTTCTGCTCTTGGTTCTGCCTTCCTTCCTCCTCTCAGTCATTGAGGTCATGTTCCAATAGGACCAGGAAAAACACAGATAGAAGAGAAAGGAGTCATTGTCTCTCCAGACAGGACCTGAGTGTGGAAAGCCAGAACTTTCTTCTAGTGTAGTGACTTGCAAGATGGCATTTGTGCATTCAAGATTCCCTCTGCCATCTGGTCCAAAACAACCTTTCCAATCTTATTTCTCCCATTCTTATATAGGAAATGCATATTGCTCTGAGGTTAGGTCATACTATCAAGCCATAAAGTAACTATCTCTCAGAATCAGTGTTTCCCTGAAAATCCTTTAAATGTCCCCAAAGTTCAGGACAGGCTCTCAGCTCTCCCCCAGAGGCAGCAAAACCGCAGCCCACGGTGGACTCACATCTCTCTCAGGCTCACTCCAAAACATATGGTCACTGAGAGTAACAGCCTGCACTTGTTAATTTCCCTCTTATTTTTACTGAGATCATATATTGGACTTAACACGTGCCACTGAATATGTTTTTCCCCCAAAATGTGCTTAGTTGTTCCACTGACATGCCCTTGCTATCGAGTTTCCTTGGTCTGGTATGTCCTTTATCTATTCCCATGTCTCAGTGCTGCATTCATGACCAACGCCTCCATCTTTCTTCACCCTCCAAAAGTTAGCAATTATCTGGACTTCTGCACTGAGCACTAAAAAGCATACAATGAGTTCATTGTCTCATAATCATATAAGATTTCCTGGTAGACTAGATACTTCCTGACAGCAGAATTCAGGCCTGGCTCATCTTCCCCATTCCTCGAGGCCATCATAGTTCCCGGCACATATAGACCCTCACTACTTATTTAGTGAATGGATATTTATAAAGTGGCAATTCCACACTATCTGTTTGGAGGGCTTCTTGTTTATTAAACACAATGCACAATTAACCAGATTTCAACACACTGCTCTCCCAGCAGAAGCAAAGCATTTCCACAACTCCAGAGGTGTGGCATTGGCAAGAGGCGAGGGTTAGGGTAGATAAACTGGGACCTAAAAACACTTGAAAACCACAACTGTGGGGAACTCCCTGCTACTGTAGAAAGGGAAAGTGATCTGAAAGGAACCATTTCCTGCCCTGCCTCACCACCTAGTTTCTCATGAAGGGCCCTAGAGAGGAAAGGAGGAAGAAGGAAAAAGAACTAGGAAGGGAAAAAAAGCCATGTTTGTCTAAACTACCAATACTATTCAAGTTCTTAGTATTTTTTCTGGAAGCAGAACTGGCTTAACTTCTAAGACCCTATTTCCCTTTCATGAGTTCTTCTCTGGTTTACCAACAGATAAGTCGGGGATGAATTTTCTGATACCAAGAGCCCAGCTGATACTCCACAATTACCCTTTATGATGATGGAGTTTATTCAGAAGTTGAGATTCATGAGAACCCACATGGACATTGATGAAAGTTAACATTCACAACAGTGTGCACTGCCTCCCAGGCAGCCCCTCTGCAGCCATTTCCTGAAGCTTTCATGCATTTCACATTGCCTCCCAGCCAGCAAATCACAAGAGAGTGCCCTGAGGGCCAGAAAGGAGAGGGGAGGGCTTGTTTTCCTTGTGGGTTATAACCACAGCCTACTCTGCCCAGGCTGGCATGGGTGAGGCTAGCCCCGTGGGGGAGGCCCAAAGACACTACCGGAAAGCACTTGCTCTTTGTAAGTGCAGCCTAATTACTTTAACATCATTATCCTTGAAGCCTCTAATGCATCAAAGAAAATAGTCACCAGACATACTGCCTTCTAAAGCCACCACCTGTTTCCTCACACCACTGAATTTGGTTTTGGACTAGCCATGGTTTCCAAGAGGAAGGGGCAGACATGTGTTTAATTCGAGGGAGCCTCTGTCACCATTGCTCCAACGAGGATGGGAAGGAGATTGAGTGCCTATCCTGAATCCAGTCTGGCTAAAGCACAAATCCCATTTTCTGTAACCCATATGGCACCCCATGGAATGGAAGCTGTTATCCCCATTTTGTGGATGGGGAAACTGAAGTTCAGAGAAGAGAAATGCATTATTCCATAGTACATACTTATTAAATATGGGACCACAGATTAATCAGGGGATGTTGGATGCCAAAGTCCATGCTGTTTCAGCCCAATGAAGTGCCCCTCCTCCAGCAAGTCTCCAGATAAATGGGCAGAGGGCTGAGCATCTATAACCACAGGGCACACAGCTATTGGGATGCAGAGACTGGCACCACCCATCCAGCTCCTATTCTGTACTCTCTGTGCTAACCTGACAATCTCTCCAGGTAGGGGCTGTCTGGCACCCATGGGTCCTGGACTCTTAGTTGTCCATTAATTTCCACTTAAAGAGTAAAACAACAACAAAAGAGATGTAGGCCCCTGGGGCGGGCCCTCCTCCTAAGCCACAATTCTCACAAGGTGGGACTGGCAGTTTTCCTCTTAGTCTCCTTCCCACCCTTATGTGTGTGCAAAAGCAGCTGTCACAGTAGAACTTTCTAAAATGCAAGCCCTGCTATCATGCTCCTCTGGACAAAACCACCCGTGGCTCCCCACTGTGCTCAAGATAAACTCGACCTGCCTCACTAGGAGTGAAATGCTCTTCGTGCTCTGCCTGTTAGCCCAGCAGCATCTCCCAACACTCTATTTTTCAGTCATTTTCTTCCTGAAACTTATGGTCATATTTGCAATGGCTTTAGCCAATTTTTATTCATGCCTAGAATTCTCCCTCCTTCCATTTTAGTCTGGAGACATCCTCTGCTCTGCTCTTATCAGGGGCCAGCTCCTGTGATGTCTTGTAAGCCCACCCCCCAACTGCGGTCTCTGTACCCACTCCCACATCTCCACTGTGCACTCAACACCCTGCCTCACATGCATGAGTGTTCACGCTCTGTCTCCTTCAGTGATGTGTGTTACCAACTCTGGGAAAGCAATGACACGTCACAGCACCTATGTAAGTGGACATTCATTGATTAACTAAACTCAACGCCCATCTTCATAGAGATGTGGCAATGGATGGGTTTAATTTGCAAAAAGCAGAGACTGGCTCTAGTTTTTGTTTTCTGTCTTTTCTGTGTGTGTGTGTGTGGTACTGGGGATTGAACCCAGGGGCATTATACCTCTGAGCTACAGCCCCAGCCCTATTTTTTATTCTTCATTTTTTTTTTTTTTTGAAACAGGGTCTCACTATAGTAGTTGCTGAGGCTGGCCGCGAACTTGCGATCTTCCTGTCTCAGCCTCCCAAGTACTGGGATTACAAGTGTGCACCACCACGCCCAGCTGTTTTCTGTCTTTTTAAAATGAAGTAAAGTTCATACTTCCCACTAGTGAATATCTAACTGTTCTAGGAAGAGACTGAATGGTTCTGAAATTGAGCTGAAGAGCTTCAATTCAAAGGTAGCCTTGGACCAGTTTCACTAAGAGTCCTGCTGGAGTCAAACTCTTGGGCCTGAAGTGTGCTCATTTTCTTGGGGTGCTCTGGTATGCCATCAGAAAAGCCCTCTAAAGGGAATTCATATTCTTTGAAACTGCCTTTGTTTTTGTTTCATTTATAGCCCTCCTGGAAGTCTGTGGCCTCCCCATCAAAAGAAGTGAATATTCCAGTATTTGGGATATTTGGGAGGCTGAGATAGGAGGATCCCAGGTTCAAGACCAGCCTCAGCAACTTAGCAAGCCCCTGTTTCAAAATAGAAAATAAAATAGGGAGCCAGGCGTGGTGGTGCATGCTTGTAATCCCAGTACTTGGGAGGCTGAGACAGGAGGATCTCAGGTTTGGGGCCAGCCTCAGCTACTTAGTGAGGCCCTCCACAACTTAGTGAGACCCTGTTTCAAAATAAAAAATAAAATATAGAGCTGGGGGTGTACCTCGGAGGTAGAATGCCCCTGGGTTCAATCCCCAGTACCGCCAAAATAAATAAATAAATAAATAAATAAATAAATAAATAGGACTGAGGGTATAGCTCAGAGGTAGAATGCCCCTGAGTTGAATCCCTAGTACCAAAACAAAAACATAAACAAAACCAAAACCCCCCAAACAAAAAATGAAATGAGTTTCTCATCTAGGACCAAAGACCAAGTGGAAGTGAGGCTCTCATTAGAATAGACACGTTAGTATCTGATTCCTAACTGTAGCACATGCCATTTACTTTGTTTTGCCTTTCATGACAACACTCACATGATGTACGAACCCAGCTTCTGAAGGTACAAAAACATATCTCACTTTATTTCTTCTTTTTTTTTGTTTTTTGGTACTGGGGATTGAACCCAGGGGCATTAACTTCCAAGCTACACCCTCAGCCCATTATTCATTCATTCATTCATCCATTCATTTATTTTGAATAAAGGTCTTGCTAAGTTGCTGAGGGCATCACTAAGTTGCTAAGGCTGACCTCAAAGCTGCAATATCCTCCTATCTCAGTCTCCCAAATACTGGAATTATAGGTGTGCACCACCACACCTGGCTGTGCATCTCACCTAATAAGCTCATAGGAGATGCCCCAAGATGGTACACATAACCAGTGCTTAGGCAAAGCAACGTGTATCTCTGATGCATCAGAAGGAAGGGGCCCTCTGTGCCAGAGGATGCATTCAGGCCTGTGGAAACGCACCGCCTCCAGCCAAAAGCATATCAGATCTGAACTTTACCCTAAGTCCAACAGACTAGCCTGTGGCTTGGGTCTGACCAAAAGGACAGGGATGAATTCCAGGCCTGGCTAGCCCCTTCTGGAGCCCCCACCCCCTGTTATTTACCAGGCTCCCTCTGATTGAAAGGGTGAGCTCTAACAGGAAAGTCGGCAAGTGGGGGAAAGGGAGCTTGAAGCTGGGCCTCAGTAGCCACAGGCAGATGGCTGGTATTCCCTCTCCTGCCCAATATCCCCCCTCCAGGGCTTCTTTATCTCCCAAAAGATAGAAAGGGAGAGACATCTGGAGGGAGAGTAGAATTTGTTTATGCCTCTGGTTCTTAACTTTTCAAAACTGCCAGTCCTTTTTGCTTTTTACAAATACCCATTTTCTTCAGTTCTCTCCCAATGAAAGTTAATAAGTTGCATTGTCTTTTATAATTCTTTTGTTTATTTTGGGTCACTGGGCAAGGACTGGGGAGTGAAGACTTGCCACCTCTGCTCTACAGGAACAGGCTGGCTAAGTTAATCTTCCTTGCAACCCTTTGTAAAAACAACTCTGAAGCATTTAGTTCACTTGTCTACAGAGCTCTGGTAGGAAGTCAGATTTTCATAAAGTGGGTTTGTTGACAATGATAATAGACTAGAAATCCTCTTTCCTAGAAGCTCATGATGACAAGTGATAGACACATGTGTCCTTGTTTAAACTAGGTTAAACTTTGCTGATGTCAGAAAAGTGGCAGGCATTTCCTAATTTTCGTGTGTGTGTGTGTGTGTGTGTGTGTGTGTGTGTGACAACCAAGGCTAGAATCCAGCTGGATGCAGGACAGGAGAGGGCTGGGATCACATTGGGTTTTGCATGGTGGGACTTACCTGTGATCATACTCAGTGCTGACAGGCAGGCTAAGGCTTGGATATCAAGGTTCAGGCTCTGCAAATTTAAGGAAAAGTCTTTAATGGAGTCGAGCCACTCCCCAAATCCACGAAGGCACTGAAGTCGGTGCAGGACAAGTCCATTGCAGAACACAAACTTATCTTCAGCAGTGTTTGACCTGGGGGGCGGATGAGGGGAGACACATTAAACAGGTCTGCACTGCCTGACTGACAGGATAACATCATAACAGGCAGCCATCCGGACAGCCGAGGGGCAGTGCTCAGAACCTTGTGTGGTGCTATAAAGCATGCCCAGGCACCTCCGATGAACAAGACTGTGTTCCTGGGGATAAACAACCTGCATCAGTTGTCTATGCTAATGTCCTTGGGGAGCAATAGCCCAGGGCAAGATGGGGCTGCGGCACCTGCTGTCTTATTACCACAATCAGTTGCTGGCTTGCCCTGGGACAGGACAAGGAGCAGCAGGCACTCCTGGACTATGCTGGTGAAGCCTCTCTCTGCGATGAACATGAGCCTGTTCCCTTCGGGGCTCCTGAGTCAGGGCTTGTCCCTTATTTTCTTAAATGTCAAAAATTGATAAGGCCTGAGGCTAGACACTACAATTTGACTGTGCAGGCTTTAAACTCATCGAGTCCCTCCAGGAGCCAGAAGTCGATCACAAACTAGAAAGTGGTCTAACGTGAAATGAGTCCTGATTTTGTATTATCTTGTCTGCTTTGAACAGTGGGGCTGCAGAGGGTTCTTTCTAAACCTGCCCTGATAGTTTGTATTATTTCCATAATCATCCCATTCTTCTCTCAAAAAAGGCACTCTGGCCATCACTGCTTAGCAGTCCAACCTCAGGCACTCCTTTAAGCTCTCTGGACTTCCCTTCTCTTATCTATAAAACAGGAATTATAATTTCTAACTTTTAGATTTTTGAGGGAATTAAGTAAAATAAAGAATTTGAAAGCCCATGCACATTGCCCCTAGCACACAGGAGGATGCAAAAAAGAAAAAAATAAATTAGATGTAACTAATTCCATGTGGTCTTTACTTTTTTTGTGTGTGTGTGGTACTGGGGATTGAACCCAGGGGCGTTCTACCTCCGCGCTACACCCCCAGCCCTATTTTTTTATACTTTATTTTGAAACCGGGTCTCACGAAGTTGCGGAGGGCCTCACTAGGTAGAGAGAGAGAGAGAGAGACAGAGAGACAGAGAGACAGAGAGACAGAGAGAGACAGAGAGAGAGAGAGACAGAGCTGAGGCTGGCCGCAGACCCGGATCCTCCGGTCTCCACCTCCCAAAGTACTGGGATTATAAGCATGCGCCACCACGCCCGGCTCCATGTGGTCTTTACTTTAATCTTAGTTTTTCTTTTTTTTATTTATTTATTTTTTTTTTGCGGTACCGGGGATTGAACGCAGGGGCGTTCTACCTCCGCGCTACGCCCC
>PVJS01020524.1:0-32492 GCA_004027185.1 Glis glis | reverse complement strand
CCCAGAGGCTGTCCCCCAGAGGCTGCCCCCCGAGGCTGCCCCCAGAGGCTGTCCCCCGAGGCTGCCCCTCGAGGCTGCCCAGCGCTCCCACCCGCAGCGCCGCCCCACCCTGCGCCTCCGCCGCTCGACTGTTCGGGACATCCAGCGCCAGCGCCTCGAACCCACGGAGAGAAGCTTCTTTTGTTTGGAAGACTACCCTTCCAAGAGCTGCGCAGCGGCGACGGCTCTGAGGTCACCTGTGACTGCAGAGCTTGCCTTCCATTCGGGCTTTGCTCCTTGCCAGACCTCTTCCAGCTGGCTGATCCTCGGTACCAGTACCTTCTCAGATCCAAGGCGCTCCGGCCACGGCGAGGTGCGGTTCGGAAGCAGGTGTCGGGAGAGTACCCCGCGCCGTAAGGACTGGCTCGCCGGGCTCACGTGCGTTGCCACGACTGGGACGCCATTGCTCCCGGCCCGAACCGGCCGGACCCGACGGCTACGGGCGGGCGCTGTGACACCGACCCTCCGTGTACCGCGGACCCGCGGCGCCACTCACCCCACTCGGAATGTTCTAATGGAGACGGGGCCCGCCCCACGCCGCTCACACCGACCGCGAGCGCCGCGGCTTCCTTCCCGGCCCCGTCGGCTCGGGTGACGCTGGAGATGGTGGGGGCTGCGGAAGGAGTGCAGCGCCGGGACCCAGGGCCGCACGCCATCAGCGACAACAGCCCGACTCCACCGAGAGGCAGGCCCAGGCCCAGGCACCGCCCCTCCCGGCCTCTCATTGCACCCGGCTGCGCGCGGCCTCCTCCACGGCAGGGGGCGCTCTGCTCACTCCTGGGCGACCGGAGAGCCAGGGAGCCGGGTGCAGGGACCTAGCACACCGCGGGAGCAAGAGAAGCCTTGTCGCTTCCGGCCGTCAAAGACTCCGCAAATTAAACATTGGCCAATCAAAACAAGACACGTCTCGCTCGCTCATTGGAGGCCATTTTCTATAAATAATGACACTTCCGGCATCTGTCATTTGTTTCTCTGCTTTCGTCGAGTGAACAGCAGAAGTAAGACGTCATGGCGACCTTTTACCAACTGGTGGTAAAACTGCCTGAAGATTTCGAAACCGACATGCCTGGCCTGCCAGAATCTATCCAAGACGGATTCCTGGAATTCCGCGAAAATTTGCCAGATAACTCCGACATGAATCCTGAACAAATTGACGACGTCCACGGTGCCATCGCCAAAAAGATTCAACACGAACGTGGAATGGGCGGCCAAGGTCAAGAAGAAGGACTTTCTGTTTTTCCATCAGCTGGAGAAAACGGAACACACCCACCACATCCACATTTTTTGCATCATGGTTAGTCACTTAAACAGAAACACTGCTATTTGTCATCAAACTATAAGGGAAAATTAATGCGGGAGCTTATTTGGAAAGTAAGGCATTCAGAGCACCTCAGAAGAAATTAGAGTCTTTAGAGCACTGTTTCTGAAGTCCCACTGGAAGAACATAGCACGCCTGAGACATTGCTACTACAAAGGCTCCTGTGTTTCCTCCAATTGCAATCCCCTCTCTTCAACCCCTGCCTCGCATCACAATCCCATGCCCTTATGAACTTCTAGACGGGCCCTGCACGTTTTGATTTCTATGCTTTAATCAGGTAATGAACTAGCAAGAATTTAGAGACTGAAAAGTGGTCATTTCAATTAGCAATGGGCAAAACAAATGCAGGAAAAGGATAACTGGGGACTATGGGTGCAAAGTGCACAGGAGTTTGTTTTTCTATTCTTGTAACATTTCTGCAAATGTAAAATTATTTAAAAATAAAATATTACAAAAATAGAATCATATTCATAGTATATGATAAAACTTTAAGTTCAACAAGAGTCTAACAAAGTTGATATGTGTAAAGGTCAACAGAACACCCCAGGAAGAGAAAAAATATTGAAGATTGTGGTAAAGAAAAAAAATCACCCCTGAGTTAAAGCATGTAAGCAGATTAAAGGTTTTACTATAGAAATTTATTCCCTGCCTTAGTTTATGAGTCTAGTTTCAAGGCACAGCCACAGAGAAATTGTTGCTGAGAAGTTCTGTTTGTGAGTGTCGAGGCTTATCCTAAAGGACCATCCATATATTTCCAAACACTTTTTTGTGTCAGTCACAAAGCTCCCCAAGAGAGCCCTCAATCTTTATATTAGCATCAGGTAAACACAATCCAGGGACAAATTAAAACACAGTAAGCATAAAACATGGCCTTGAGACAGATTAAAATGAGCAAGGTATTCAACAACATCAAATTGAGATGGCAAAGTTTAATCAATAATGATAATGAGAACCTTATCAGCAAAATTATTCACAAAGGTGGAGGGAGTGGGGAGGCAGTCACGGAGTGAGAGGAAGCAAAATTCTGTGGTTAGGTGATGTTACATAACAGATCACCCAGGTAAAAAATATGTGTGCTACCTTTAAGACACAAAAGGACAAAGAGATTAGCATCACAAACCAAATGGCAAACCAGTTTGTGGTTTCTTTGCATTCCACAATGTGGAGAAGGCATGAGTGAAACCTTCTCTTTTCAATACCCCAAATTCTTTCAGTTCTTCCAGTTTAAATCACCAATCCTTTTTGAAGTTTTCCCTGACTAAATAAATCTATGACTCACAACACAATTGCAAGAAAGAGACCAACTATTTTTTAAACTGTGAGCCGCCCCTATGGGATGTGATAGAATTTGCTGTTTCACATAGCAATTTTCAGGGCAAAGCCTTATGGGGAAATGTTCCAAATAGGTAATACTGAAGGCAATTTGGGAGTTCATTTTTAGCCTTCTCCTGAGATAAATATCTCCTAAAACTAAAAAATGTGGGCCCCCAAATAACATATATAGAAGAAATCTAAAAATTATTACAATTCTTCTCTTAGCTGTACCTGAGATACAACTGGCAAAGTAATGGATCATTTTTTTCACAGTAAATTTACTTAGCAGATCAAATAGCCAAAGTCTTAAAAGAAAAATATATACCCCCAGAGAGACTCAATAGATCACACTGTAACACACTCATGGCTTCTATGGAGGGTCAGTGTAACGCAGCAGGATTTCAGAGCATGGGTTGAATCTAGTCCCTACTGTCTAGTGCCTACATGACCTTGGTCAAGCCACGTAGCTGTCTGAGCGTCCATTCTTCATATTTAAAAAGCAATACTAAGAGTACTGCTGTGGTTTGGTTGTTGAACGTCCTACCAAGGCCCATATGTGAAAGGCTTGGTGCCCAGGGTGGTGCTGCTGAGAGGTGGTGGAACCTTTAGGAGATGGGACCTGGTGAAAGGTCTTCAAGTGATTAGGGGCATGCCATGAAGAGGACTGTAGGACCCTAACCTCCCCTCCTGTCTTTTGCTCCCTAGTCATGACTTTATTTCTCCACACACCCCCATCACGGTGTGCTGCCCCACCACAGGTCCAAAAGCAATGGGGTCAACTAATCCAAAACAATGAGCCAAAATAAACCTTTTCTCTTTACAAGTCGATTACCTCAGGTATCTCATTATAGTGATGGAGAACTGACTAACACAAATATGTAATTCATTGAGTTGTTGTAAGATTAATGGGTCTAGGTTACAGAAAGCCCCTGGAATTGATACAGGGTATCTCCTCTTATTGGGCTCATTCCCTGTTTATCACAGTGTTACATAATTTTTATCTATTAGGAAAATCTTAAGTTAAACTCTTTCCAGTTCAAATAATTAGATATTGCTATTCATAAAACATAAGTAGATAATAAGCATAAATAATAAATTCTACTTAGTGTTATGCAGAGAGTAATTGCAGGAGGCAAGATTGGTGCCAGAATACCATTCAGAAAGCGATTGCAATATTGTCCAAGTAAGAGAGAAGCATAGTTTGAACCATGTCGGTGGCAGTTTAGATGGTTTAAAGTACTGAGATTCAGAATATATCTGGAGGACTGGTTGATGACTTGGATAAAACACACACACACACACACACACACACACACACACACACACACAGCAGTCAGGAGAATCCTTAAGTGTTTGACCTGAACAACCAGGTCATGTATGTTGCTGCCATGAAGGAAGACAGAAGATCATAGGCGAGAAGCAGGCTTGGGCAAAGAGAATTCTAAAGTTTTAGGACATGTTAATTTAAAAAGTCTGATTCAACATCTAAGTAGAGAATCAGGTAGAGCGTTAAACATATGAATCAGAAAAAGCAAGGCAGAGAGAGGTCAGGGGTCAACATAAAAATTTAGGAATTTTCAATATTTAATGATCTTCCAACATTTAATGAGCTAGTGATCAAAAAGAGAAGAGGCTCAAGGTCTCAAGGTCCAGGCACTGACAGGATCAATCCAAAATTTAGAGGCTCATCAGAAGAGCCAGCAAAAAGAAACTGACAAGAAATAGCCAAGGAAGTAGACAAAAAAAAAGGAGAGTATGGTACCATGGGAACCACGGCAAGAAAGTTTCCAGAAGCAGAAACATTCTATCTTTGGAGATTAAACTGAGAAGTCTCATCTTTAAAGCAAAGATAATATTGTTGCCCCTCCTAACTTTGAAAGAGTGAAGTATGTATCTTACAGGTAATTGAAATAGTTAATTCTCTCTTAAAAGCTAACTGTGCAGGAAGGAAGGAAGGAAGGGGATTTATAACCAGTTCACCATTTGTGTACTGAAGATTAATGTAATAGCAGCCCACTGGGGAAGGTATTTTTCACTATCAACACATAAACTAAACATTTTGAAGTGTAAGCCTTGTTTGCCCCAAACCACTGTGAGGTGTGTCTGGTATGAAGCCAGTAACTTGAAACTCAAATTCCCCTGCAGCAAATGGGGCTGTTTCCCTTCTGCTGCCTGTTTCAATGATTTCCAGCGGCTTTCAAAACCATTTAGGAACCCAGGGTGGCCAGCAGCTTCACAGATCACTGCCAACAGTTTAGCAAGTCTGTTTGAATCCCACACAGAGGAAGACTGGGGAAAAAAGTCCATTCTCTTTATTCTGCATTTCCAGAACAATTTTTCCTATGAAAATATGCAGAATTGAGTTTTGTTTAGAAAGATAAAGGCCAGTCAGGATTTGCAATCTAAAGAAGTCACTTTCAAACACAAAGGCACTGAAGCCCGCTTAATATATTCTACAGACTCCAGAGGTTTTCAGCCTTATCTCTTACCATTAGTCTACCTTTCTTAAAAAGAGACCCCCTAACATGATCCGCTCTGTGGCTTAAACTGTGTTTCTGTAGGAACATTCCATCCTGAGGCGCCCTGGGTTTGTGCACTGAAGAGAGATTTAGCAGGCTGGATAGGTGCACCACTGTCCACAAGAGGATTAATGGCATTTACTTAGCCTTTATGTAGCATTTATATTCGTGTTTATTGGCCGTTCATGACAGGATCCCTGGGAGGTAGGGGATCACTGTTATCTTCAGAGTTTAGTAAGGTGGAACAACTTGCTTGAAGTTACACAATAAGAAAAGAGGCTGAAATCCGAGCTCCCAGGCTGTCTAGCCTGGGAGACATATAGTTTCATTATGAGCAATTCATCAACAGGACTCCAAGTAGCGGAGCGGGAGTGAGGAAGTCCAAACTCACACCAAAAGTAAAATTCCTGCCCCCTCCACTCCCAATGTATTTTCCAAAGGGATTTCTTCTCAGATACAAGGCCAGGGAGAGATCATACTTGTCTGTGCCCACTGCAGAGCAGGAGGTGCGCGGGGTGGCCATTCTCTCCATGCCCACTGCCCACTTCTACGCCAGCCCGTGCCTCAGAAAGGCGGCATGCATCAGCAACATCCTCCGCTTTGTTCTCTTGCCAGACAGGAGCTCACTCTACTTAACTCTCCCTGCCCCAAACACAAACACACACTCACACTCTGCCAATGCCACACCACGTGTCTAACTTAGAGATTGTTGATGGCTGTGTGTCTCTGAAAGCCTCCATCGGTTTGGCTTCTTCTCACTTGGTTTCTCCTGCTCTGCACATATGGCAAGCTGTGCTTTTTGAAGCATCCTTTTCCCTGGGATGCTTTTTATTCTCTTAGCTCTTGAATAGTATCAAGAGAATTTATTATCAAGCACGTGCGTTTGAATTCATTCAAGTAGGATTGGAACCAATATGGCGTAATAGGAAGATGGCCTCACAAAGCAGCTCTATTTTACTAGTAGACTGTGGATTTAAGAGTTGAGGAAGCAAGAGTTCAAATCTGTGCTTCAGCACATACTGGCTCTGTGATCTTGATGAACTACTGAATGTCCCTGAGCTACAGTTGCCTCAGTGGTAGACCTGGATGATGATAATGCACCTTGTGGCACAGCCATGAGGAAATAATAATATGTAATATGTAGAGAGCTTGGCATATATGAGGTACCCAATAAATGAAAGTAATTGCTGTTTTTACCACATTTCTTGGGTACTGTGAATTTTAGTCTCTTGTAAAAGCCCAAATTAAATGTGAATTATGGGGAGTAGATGAGGTAATATGTGTGAAATACCACTGGTTATAACACATAGTAGATAGGCAATAAATGTTATTTTCCCCTACAGACAGCAGCATTTCAGGGATATTCGAAACCATCACAATTCCATTTTATAGACAAGGAAATGAAAGCTAATTCTCAATTATCCAAGGTGGCCTAGTTGCCATATTCTGTTCTCCCTTCCTGACCAATAAAAGCCCAGGGCTCTTTGTTCATTAAAGAAATACCTTTGAAGCTGGTGGTACATGCCCATAATCCCACTACTTGGGAGGCTGAGACAAGAGGATCACAGGTTCAAGGCAATTTAGCAGGACCCTCAGCAACTTAGTGAGACACTATTTCAAAATAAAAAATAAGAAGGGCTAGGGGTTTATTTTGGAGGCCAATCCCCAATATCAGAAAAAAACGAAAAAGAAAAGAAAATGAATTGCCTTTGATTTGTTTTGCCCTAATTCTATAGATATTTGAGCTTGCAACCCTTCGTAGACTGTTAGGCCTCAGGATCAGAGGAGAAAAAGAGGAACATGTCCAAAATGGGAGAGATTTCATTCTTTTTTTTTTTTTTTTTGCAGTACTGGGGATTGAACCCAGGAGCGTTCTACCTCCTAGCTACACCCCCAGCCCTATTTTTTATTCTTTATCTTGAAACAGGGTTTCACTAAGTTGTGGAGGGCCTCACTAAGTAGCTGAGGCTGGCCACGAACCCAGATCCTCCTGTCTCAGCCTCCCAAGTACTGTGATTACAAGCGTGTGCCACCACACCCAGCTGGGAGAGATTTCTTGACCAGCCAAGAATCCATGTCTATTAGAGAATCTAGGAGCAAGACTGTAGATGTCAGTCCTAGGTTTTCTCCCACTGTAATGTGTGTTGACCTAGGTGTCCATCAACAGATGAATGGATAACAAAATCATGGGATATACACACAATGGAATTCCACTCAGCAATAAAGAAGGCATTTTCAGGAAACTGGATGGACCTGGAGAACATCGTGTTAAGTGAGATAGCCAGTCACAGAAAGTGAAGGGTCATATGTTTTCTCTCATATGTGGAAGCTAGGGAGTAATTGGGATACCAGAGGGACTTCAGATAATGGAGGAGAAACTCCAGTGAAGCAAGGGAGGTGGTTTGGGGAAAGGAGGGAAAGAGGGAAAATTAATGAAGGAAACACTTTCACTGACATTATGTACATATGTGAGAATACGAATGCCAATCTCAATATCCTGTATGGGGAAGGGGGAGGGAGTGGGGAGGGAGCCAGGGGAAGACTCACCAAGTGCTGCGTGCATGTCAGTCATTATCACTCTGAACTACATTATGATGTGAAACTATATTGCACCAATAAAGTATATAAAGTTTTTTAAATGAATTACCTTTGATTTGGAAGCACAGTAAGACTTGTGGCTGAGATGTTAAATGAATAATAAAATAATAATAACTAACACATAATTACTATATATTATGTACCAGGCAGTGTTCTATAGATTTAAATGTATGGAGTCCTTAAAGAAAACAATTCCTTTTGTTTTAAAGCCCTAGTAGCTATGGTGTAAGGCTCTGTCCTTGACCTTTGCCTCCTGGCATGACCACAGTCTTGCTGGTTCCTACTGGTAAACCAAAATCTGTGCACTGCAGCAGTCACTCCCGCATGTAGCACAACATGTGGTTTTTGCTAGAGAAGGAGGTTTGGACAAGTGCCCTGGCACAAGTCAGCAGTACTGATGTCCCCTGTTCTGCTTGATCTGCCTCAAGCACTTTATCCAAAAGGAGCCATCACTCTCAGAAAATATGGTCCATTTGAAAAGCCAGAGGAAAGAGATTTTAAATACTGGTGCAATTGAGAGAGAGAGCAGGCCTGCCTGGGGCCAGATCATAGCAGGAAAAGGCTCGGTGGTTTGCTATGATTTTTTCCTACATACATCCATCTTGGCCTACCACACTTTCACTCCTATAACCCCAGCCCTCTTCAGCCAAAAATCAATCATGCATTCAGGTATGCACATATACCCCTACATACACACATACACTCACACACACTCACACGAAGAGGGAAGCATGGTTCTGACTCCTCTTGGCATACATTTTGGGATTAGTTTCATCAGGCTAACCATCTGGGTCATTTCAATTCTGTTTCCAGTCCTGAAATAATTATAGCATCAGTTTCAGCCATGCCCCCATCTCTCCCTCTCCCCCCTTCCTACCCCAGCTGCATCAGGGTAAAATTCTGTAAAGAATGCTATTTATATTTTGTGAACACTGGAGAATTTTTTCATCACCATAGGATCATATGATCAGAAGTCCAGCGCTGATCTCTTTGTTGTTGGTCAGAGCAAAAGAAGGCCATCTTGCCATGGAATAATTACTCAGAACCGTGTGTCCTTTTCCTCCCTCCAGTTTGGATCTCTCTGAACTCTCTGATGCGACTAAGCTCATAATTGGGATAGCAATCCAACAAATAAAATGTGACTCTGTAATTTTATCTGTAACAATCCAAATCATACTGAAACGGCTGCTAGGAACTTTGGCCTCTTACTAACTGCTTGATTTTATTTATGCCAAAGGAAATAAATGATTATGCCCTGGTTAATATAATAACTTGCAGGCCCTAAGAATCCCCAAGCTTACAAAGGGTAAGTGGCTAATGTATACAGAAATAGAATGATTGGAAGACACTGTCTACTAAAGTCCTTCAATCACTGAGTTTTTCAACAGCGGAATTTTAAAGGTTGCAGAAAATAAAGAGAGGAAATTCATATGAATTAGACTGGTCATGAAAAATTCACTAGCTAATTACTTCATCTCATCATCGCCATATCAAAGTTGTCTTTAAAGACCTAAGCATGCAGCTACCTCTAAGATAAAGAATGTCATAAGTAAAGAGGTTTGTTTTGCTCTTTTTCTTGGCTGGGCTGATTTCTTAGATGTTTTTGCTTCTAACTTACACTGAATTTATTCATTCATCAGCCAATATTTACCCGATAAAACTAATGACAAGCCAACCATTACCCCTGCCCTCACAGAGGTTATGGTCAAGTCAAGGACACAAAAAAGTAATTAAGAATGTCCAATATAGCACAGTATCCATATGAAAGTTGAGTTACAAAGTACTATAAAGACCAAAAGAGCAGACGATCATCCCCGGTGACTTGGGGAACTCACTGAAAACACATCAGGGAAGCAACTTATCAGACTAAACCTGAAGGATCTTCAGAAACTAGACAGATAAACACAGTGTCCTGGTGCAGATGCAAGTTAAAAAAGTATGTCCAAGACAAAAAGTAGAGCTACAGTCAGGTTTATTTAGGAGAGCAAGAAACACATGCTGCTGCACCCTAACATGGCAGAGGGCTTGATGTGGCAAGAAAACTCACTTTTATAATAAAGCCATGTCTGTAATACAACTCACTCCCAAGGTAATAGCATTAATCCATTCACGAGGGCAGAGTCCCCATGACCCTATCACCTCCTCAAGATCCCACCACCCAGTTGTAATTAAATTTCAACACAGTTTTGGAAAGAACATTCAGACCATTGCACAAGGAATAGAAGGGATTTAAACAACACAGGTACAACAATTGCTTACCACAAATAGGGAGATCAGTTCATAAGATAGAAAAATGAGTGTGATCTCGACTCAGGGATAGTAAGAATAAGATTGGAGAAAACTGAAAATTCAAGATATAAGATAGGACTTGACTAGATGTAGAGGAAGATTCTTAAAAGTATATTTTAATGTAGTATGTATGCACAGCCATTAAAAAGAATACTGCATGTTCTCATTCATTTGTAGAAGCTAAAAATGTTGATCACATAGAAGTAGAGAATAGGCCGGGCGTGGTGGCGCACGCTTGTAATCCCAGTACTTGGGAGGCTGAGACCGGAGGATCGCAGGTTCGCAGCCAGCCTCAGCTACTTAGTGAGGACCTCTGCAACTTAGTGAGACCCTGTTTCAAAAATAAATAATAAAAATAGGGCTGGGGTGTAGCTTGGAGGTAGAATGCTGAATGCCCCTGGGTTCAATCCTCTGTACCGCAAAAAAAAAAAAAAAAGAAATAGAGAATAGAATAGAGATCACTAGAGGCTGGGAACAGTAGAGGAAAAGGAGATAGAGGTTGGATAAGAGGTACCAAAATACCTATTGGGGTAATTAGTCTAATGTTCTATGGTAGAGTAGGGTAACTACTACAGTCTAAAATAATTTATTATACATTTCAAAATAATTACAGGAGAAAGGTTTAAAGTTTCCCAACATGCAGAAATGATATAAAGACTTTACTATTTTGTTAGTCAGCTTTCTGTTGCTGCAACGAATATCTGAGACAATCAACTTATTTAAAAACTTATTATCTTGGCTCACAGTTTTGTAGGTTTTATTTCATGGTCAGTTGGCCTCATTGGTTTTGGGCTCACGGTGAGACAACACAAGATGTTGGGAGTGCGTGGCCGAGGACACCCTCACCTCATGGCCAGGAGGCAAAAAAGAGAGAAAGGGGTTGGATTTCTACTCTCCCTCTCAAGGACACTCCCCTGATACCTGAGACCTCCCACTAGGCCCCACTCCTCAAGGGGCCACCATCTCCCCATAGCTCCAGGGCTGGGCACTAACCCCCGAACACATGGGCCTCTGGAGGGTGTTCCAGATCTAAATAATAGCAACCATCAATGTAACTGGGACCTCACAGTCTCTTGTGTTTTTTAAATACTTTTATTTATTTTAAAGTCTATCAACATCATCAGTAGAGCCATATTATCCCAGTAAAGATTGTAAGCCCCATGTGGTAGATACAAAATAGTAAAGCAAAACATTCTTCTTTTCCTTGCCTTCTCTGTCCCTTTTTGGCCCCTCCTCTCCTTTTTGGAGCTTCTGACTTAGGGCTCTAACACTGATTGCTGATTTCTACGTTGGCTCTCCAGCCTTCCTGTCCTGAAAAACCCCAGACTCTTCTATTCTACTAACACACAATCCAAAGATGCCCTTCCCTCAGCCAACTTCAGTGTTGAAGCCCAGATTCAGCTTCAACAACCTGCTGACATACAGGTTCAATATGGCCAGATCTTCCAAAATTTTCAAGATAAATTGGAAATGCACTATTTTTTGGAGGGGGCGGCTGGGAGTTGAACCCAGGTGCATTCTACCTCCAAGCTATACCCCCAGCTCTATTTTACTTTTTATTTTGAAACAGGGTCTCACTAGGTTGCAGAGGGCTTCACTAAATTGCTAAGGCCAGTTTCAAACCTGCAATCCTCCTGTCTCAGCCTCCCAAGTTCTGGGATTACAAGCATGCTCCACCACGCCCAACAAAATGCAAGATTTTTTAACATAAGTAGCCAACTTCAAAATGTTTGTGCCATAACAAATTCAAACTTTAGTTTTTGAGCCAGCAATGTGCAAGCCAAAGAAAGCACATCTGCTGGCCAAATTTGGCCTTCAAACTACTGTTGGCACCGTGGCATAGTAGACAACCTCTAAGGCTTTTTCTGGCCCTTTAACCATGGCAAAAGTTTAAGATTCCTTCAGCTTCAGAAATTAATCTCTGATTGATTTTCATTGTTATATGAGACTGTAATGCACCAATAAAAACACATAAAAAACAACAAAAAGAAAAAGAAATTAATCTCTGAAATTGTAAGAGGCTTGGGCTGTAGTTCAGTGGTAGAGCATGTGCCTAGCATGCATGAGTTTCCTCAGCACTATAGGTATACCTATGGAATTCTGGGCTCTGGGAATACCAGAGATAAACATAAATTTGCACCAATAGGTTTCTCACCATGTCCTTCAAATTTAAGCAAATAAATATTTTATCAGTATATGATTTAGCCTAATTCTTATTTACCTTGTAACACCACAAGGTTTGAAGCTGTTCAACAATAGTGAAAGACTAGTAATTTCTCAGAATAAACTAATCACTGTTTTTTTCTTGACCAAAATTTGAATAGTGTTTCACCATATTAAAAATTAATGTCACCAGGCATGGTGGTGCACACTTGTAATCCCAGTACTTGGGAGGCTGAGACAGGAGGATTGCAGGCTCAAGACAGGCCTCAGCAATTTAATCTAGCAAGACACTGTTTCAAAATCTCTCAACAATCTAGCAAGACACTGTTTCAAAACAAAATAAAAAATAAAAAAATAAAAAGGGCTGGGAATGTAGCTAAGAGGTAGAACACTCCTGAGTGTTCTAATTTAAGAATAATAAAGAGTTCTAGTTTTAAAAAATAATAACCATGTATTATGTCTCACCAGTCTCTGTGTTTACTGGATAATTCTAAACAGGGCCAACCTGGCTAATCTCTGTGGTCAGCTCATACCTTGGTTGAGGCTAGATGGCCTGAGGTGACCTTGCTTTTGTGCTGTGTGGGCTATCTGTTTTGTCGAGGGAGGCTCATGTGAGAGCTAACCCTCCAGTAGGCTTGCCTAGGCTGTCTCATGTAGTAGTCTTTGGGTTCCAAAAACAAAGACAGGGTGAGCCAATTGGCTTATCCATGTTATACTCAGCCCTTGCAAACATCAGAATTTGTGACTTCTAATCAACACCAAGAACTTCCTAAGTCTCTGTTTATGTCACATTTGATAATGTACCATTAGCTTTTTTAAAAAAAAAAGCTTTTTTAATCGAGAAAGTTTATCTACAAAATGCTACTATAAATATACTAATAGTGAAAATTATTTTTATACTTCTATTGGTGCATTACAGTCTCACATCAAAATGAAGTTCAGTGTTCCATTGATATTATGTACGTACGTGACAATACCAATGTCAGTTTCAACATCCTGTATGAGAAAAGGGGGCCACCACTGCTTAAGAACAGTTCATCTTCATCTTCTAAAACTGCCTGTGTTTGGTACAAGGCGCTGGATAAGTGTTTTGATCTTCTGTAACAGAATTCCACAGATAATTTATAATGAATAGAAATGTATTGGTTCATGGCTGGGAAGTCAAAATCAGAGGGTTAGCATCTGCCAAGGGCTTCCTTTCTATGTCATCTCATGGCAGAAGGGCAGAGAGGTGACAACAAGAAAGCAATAAAATTTATGGTCTCAAGCCCTTTAAGAGTCAACATTAATTCATTTATGAGGGTAGAGTGCTCATGACCTGTGCGCCTCCCATTAGGCCCCACCTCGCAACACTGCTGTAATGGAAATTAAGTTTCCAACACATGCTTTTTGGAAGACATGTTGAAGTCAAAGAAGTAAGAGTGCCTCTTCTCTGGATTTTAGGTAGGTACAGGTGTCGATTTTGTTCAGATACCTTCTCAATTTCTATGAGATTTATGTGTGTGTGTGTGTGTGGTACTGGGGCTTGAACCCTGGGGCATTCTACCTCTGAGCTATACCCCCAGCCCTATTTTTTATTCTTTATTTTGAAACAGAAGGCCTCACTAAGTAGCTGAGGCTGGCAGCGAACCTGCGATCCTCCAGTCTCAGCCTCCCAAGGACTAGGATTACAAGCATGCACCACCACGCCTATCTTATCTGAGATTTTGACGATTTCATAGCTGGTCTTGTTGGAGATCCCAAGAGCTGTGTATGGCACGGGGTCCCTTTTGAAATATGTAGGTACCACCTAATACCAGCTTCCATCCCTCCTGATCCTTCGCTTTGATCTTCTCAGGGCTCCTTTCACTTTATGAGCAGAAAATGTTTTTAAATCATGTTCTCTGTCTTCTTCTGCCCTATGGTTTAAATGCTGTAATTACTCTTCTCAGCATTGGCCGAGTATCTTTCAAGTGAACCCCTAAAGGAGATCTAATTTGCTTTGGGTCAGTAGAAGGTCTAAAAGTCAAACTCAGATCTTCAATTTAATGACTCTTCAAGAAGTCACACAGAAATCTTCATGAAGACTCTCTCCAGAAGAGGCTTTCTAATGATGAAGAAGATTAAAGTCATAATTTTAAAATAAGCCATTCATTGCTTTTATCTTGGCATACATTGAGAGTTTAACTACATTAAATTTTAATGTAATCTGGGTACAACTATATGCAAATTAATTTTATCTACTTATGAAGTTTGTGAATAATAATGCAAGGGGTTTTCTAACACCTATAAAATGATTTGAATAAGTTTGAATTGACATGCACCCTTAGTTCAGATAGTTTGCATATAATATTCTTAGAAAATAGAGACAGTAACACAGTCACTACTTTTCTATTTATTCTATTTTACAACTTGTTCAAAATACTCTCTTGGAATAGCTGAGTAGTTTTAAAAATAATACTTAATGCTTCAAGGAAGGCAATAAATTTAGCGTGTAATTTTTATAATCTATACAACTAAAGTTATTTAAAAATTAGTTTTTATAAAAGTATAGAGATAATGAGCTAGGAATTTGGTGGTAAATTCCTAAACTACACATGATGTAATAGTTAATCTGTATTGTCAACTTGAATGGACTATTGGACACCTAAGATTATGTGACTTCTGGTGTGTTGATGAAATGATTGGCATGTGGAACAGCCTTTGAGGGGAAGTCCCACCCTAAATGTGGACATCCTGTTCATTTCTATTCTGAGACTCCAGTTTTTGGACTGCTCGACTAATTGCTGGTTCCTTCAGCTCTCTTTGTGCAGGCAGCCACTTGGGACTACACCAATTCTGACTGTTAGCTGACTTGATAAACCCCCTTTTATAATATACATATCCTGTGAATTCTGTTATTGTAGAGAACCTTGACCAATATACCAGCTTAGGTTCTGGCTCTTGGCAGGAAACAGACAGCATGCTCAATTTTATTAAGAAATATAGCCAGGTGTGGTGGCGCACGCTTGTAATCCCTGTACTTGGGAGGCTGAGCCTGGAGGATCCAGGTTCGTGGCCAGCCTCAGCTACTTAGTGAGGCCTCCACAACTTAGTGAGACCCTGTTTCAAAATAAAGAATAAAAAATAGGGCTGGGGGTGTAGCTTGGAGGTAGAATTCCCCTGGATTCAATCCCCAGTTCCGCAAAAAAAAAGAAATATTTAAGCCAGGCGTGGTGGTACACACCTGTAATCCCAGTACTTGGGGGCCTGAGATAGGAGGATCTCAGATTGTAGGATAACCTCAGCAAGTAATGAGACTCTCATCAACCTAGTGAGACCCTGTTTCAAAAAATAAAAATAAAATAGGGCTGGGGGTATAGCTCAGAAGTGGAATGTCCCTGGGTTCAATCCCCAGTACCACAACAAAAGAAGAAGAAGACGGAAGAAGAAGAAGAAGAAGAAGAAGAAGAAGAAGAAGAAGAGGAGGAAGTGGAAGGAGAAGGAGAGGGAGAGGGAGAGGGAGAAGAAGGAGAAGAAGGAAGAAGAAAAGAGAAAAGAGACATTTAATGAAGGGCTCCACTATAGAAATGTGGACCAGGTTAAGTAAACCAACAGGCTTGGTGAAGTGCCCAGGAGCTGTCAGCAATGGGAAGCAGTTACCACCTGAGGTCTAAGGTTCATGGGAAGATACAGTCGCAAACAACGTTTTAGAGAGGTAGCCTTGGGAAAGAAGCTAAGAGGAACCAAAAGCACACCTCAGCAAGATAGGAGCAGTGGTAATAATCATCCAGCACCTCTACTCCACCTCACTCAAACCTCCTGCTCCAGCCTCCCGCTAACTGAAACCAGCTTGAAGCCAGCAGGTGAAGCTCCCGTGTCCAGCAGTCTGCGGTTGGTTCTCCTTTCTAAGGCTCAGAGTAGGCCAGGGAAGGGGAGCAAATGGGTCTGGGAGGAAAAACAGAAAGTAACCAGCACCACCAGCAATGAATCAGATGATTTTATACTTTTGTGGTCCATCCCTGTTTGAGTCTATTTGTTATGTGTTTAAGAAAAAAAGACACACAGGGAGAGGGAGAGGGAGGGGGGATGAGAGAGAGACAGAGAGAGAGAAAAGAGAAGAGAAGGGGAGAGGAGAGAAGAGAGAAGAGAGAGATGAGGATGATGAAAACCTTCCTGCAACCCTGGCTTGAAGAAAAGTGGATCAAAGCAGTAGTGGGATATGGTGGGAAGCCTGCAGCATTGAAGTTAAGATCGTGGGGTCAGTCACATAGTAAATCCTGTCCTTTCTACTTGTTGATGTATGAGCTTGGGCAAGTTACTTAACCCCATAAAACTTCAGTTTTTGAAGAGAAAAATGTTTTTATCATGCAGGATTTTAAAACACAAATGAGATAATACATGCTAAGAGCTTAGCATAGTTTCTGATACACACAAAGCCTAAGTAACAAAAATAATATTGGATTATTCTTGTTATTTTCCAAAAATTAGTGTAAGTTATGAACTTCCCATTGAGCCTAATTCCAAAGAGCCTGTTGGAAAAACTCATTGTAAACTTTTTCTTTTAAAAATGAACTGCAGGTTCTGGGAACCAAGATGGTGGGATAGCGAGAGGCAGCATGTCACTGGCGCTCCGAGAGTTGGAGCTCAGCCGGCAGGAAGACTCCATCTTGGTAAGAAAAGTAGGGCAGCCAAAACTCAATAAAACAATGAGAACCAAAGTGCAGCAGAATGCGAGGCAGTGGAAAGAGCGGAGGGCGGTAGGGAGCTCAAAGCTTTTCACCTGGTAAGTGGAGAGCAGAGACAAAGGTGCCATCTTAGCTGAGCCACGCCAGCACTGCGGCCCCCGGAATCCTCCAGCAAAGAAACCGCTGATTCTTGTGAAGCCAGCAATTACAGTCCACCATTGAAAGCAGTTGACATCGGACCATGATGAAGCCTAAATCGAACCAGATCCACACCTACAATTGCAACGACTACAAAGGGTGGGATGCGAAAGCCTCAGGCCCCACAAAAAAAGCGACACAGAGAGACATAGATGAGGCGGCCAGGCACAGGAGCATCCCGACACCGAGAAAACAAGCGGGTGAAACACGGCCCCCCTGGAGTAGCCTAGCACCAGCGCAGAACACCCCAGCACTGAGGACATGGATGGACATGGCATGGCCCACAGGAGCTGCCCAACAATGAGAACACGGGTGAGTGAAATAAAGGGAGGCAGCGTGTCGCCGGCACTCAGAAACTCGGACCTCGGCTGGCGGGAAGACTGCTTCTTAACAAGAAAAGTAGGGCAGACAAAACAACAAAACAAAGAGAGCTGAAGAGCAGCAGAGTGTGAGGCAGTGGACAGAGCCGGGGGCTAAACAGAACTCCACGCATTTCACCTGGTAAGTGGAGAGCAGAAGCGAAGGCATCATCTATGTGGGGCCACACCTATACCGTGACTCCCGGAGACGAACAGCAAAGAGACAGCAGATCCTTGTGAAAACAGTGACCATAGACCACCACTGAAACCAATCAACTCGGGAACATGATGAAGCCCAAGTCAATCCAGACCAGCAACCACAATGACGATGGTTTCAAGGGGTGGGCCGTGAGCCTCTGCTCCCACAACAAGTGTGATGAGGAGAGAAAAAGATAAGGTGGCCATACACAGGAGCAGCCCAACTCTGAGAACATGAGCCGGTGAACCACGGCCCCCCATGAGCAGCCCAACACCGTCCTGGAACACCCCAGAACTGAGGACATAGGTAGATGAGACATGGCCTCCTTCCCAGCGGCCCAGCACTGAGAACACAGGCGGTGAGCCCCGGGCCCTGCCCCCAGAGACCCCCACACTGCGGACACGAGGTAGGTGATCCCTTGACCCCTACACCAGAGAACCCCTGGTGCTGGGGATGCAGGGTGAGCAAGCCCTTGGCCCTGCCCCCAGAGAACCCCTCCCCCTGGTGCTGGGGATGCGGGGTGGGCGAGCCCTGGGCCCCGCTCCCAGAAATCCTCTCCCCCCTGGGGCTGGGGATGAGGGGTGGGTAAGCCCTTGGCCCCACCCCTGGAGGCCCCCTGGGGCTGGGGTCGCAGGGCAGGTGAGCCCTTGGCCCCGCTCCCTGAAATCCCCTCCCCCCAGCACTGGGGATGCGGGGTGGGTGAGCCCTCGGCCCCGCCCCCCGAGAACTCCTCCCCTGGCACTGGGCGGGGCAGGCGAGCCCCCGGCCCCACCCCAGAGTGCCCTAGTGCTGAGGTCATGGGAGGATGAGCCACGACCCTGCACAGGAGGGACTCCAGACAAAGAGAGAAAACCTCAGATGAGCAAAGAAGGCAAACTAACAGGGGAAGATGGGAGGGAAGCAGAGGGAAACAAACCGATGCACAGGATGGACATACACAAAGATATCAAAGTCAACTACTATGCTGAAAACGGGAAGGAGGGATGGGGAGGCAGGGAGGTGGGAACTGGGGAGGGCTAATTGACCGATGAGTGCAGGTATACGTCCACCACCCTGAAATCCTTCAAGATATATGATTGCAATGCACTAATAAAATAAAATTTAAAAGATAAATAAGAGATCTTCTCTTATTGGAACTATCCTCCTTCTGGTAATAATGAAGAGTAATCATCCCCTCACCACTCCCACTATCCATTCTTCCTTTTAGAGTATCCCCTCAACTTTACTCTGGTATGGTATTTGGTGAAGGACTGCATTTTCCAGCCTCTGGTGTTTTTAAGTGTAGCCATGTGAGTAAACCCCTGCCAGTCAGGAAAGGTACTTAGGCTTTCTTTAAACATGGTCACCTTCCCATTCAATCATGACCACTGCTGGGCCTTTCCAATCATGACTGCCACCAGACCCTTTGCAATCATGGCCACCAGGCCCTTGTTTCCATGGTTATAAACTGCCCTGACCACATTCCTTTCGTTGTTGTTGTTATGCATATCTTGAACTGCCCTGACTACATTACTTCCTTTATTTCTATGAAAAGCATTCCATCTCCCTTCAGCCATCTTACTTTCTTCCCCAACATATCTCTTTGGACCCCAATTTTACACACACTTTTCTGGTCCAACTGCGAATCTATAAAGTCTCTCTGCTTTGCTGTCTGCTCCTGATATTCTGACTGTATGCAGACATTAATAACCATAATGCAGTCTGGATACTTTGCTGTTTGGAGATTTCCTCTGCCAGTTTAATCAGCCCACCATCTGTGTGTGTATGTGCGCGCATGTCTGTGTGTGTGTGTGTAGGGGGATTGAACCAGGGGCATTCTACCTCTGAAGTACACCTCCAGCCCTATTTTATTTTTTTATTTGGAAACATGGTCTCACTAGGTTGTTGAGAACCTCACTAAGTTGTTGAGACTGGCTTCAAACCTGCAAATCCTCCTGTCTCAGCCTCCCAAGTATTGGCATTACAGGTGTGTGCCACCACGCCTGGCTCACTCCATTGTCTTCCAATTAAGTCTCATACAAAGTGTCAGGACATGGGAAAAATGCCAATAAGTTCTTTGCCAGAATGTAACACATGTGTCCTCTACTCCATTTCCCTGTGAAGTCCTCCTTGCCCTCTGAGCACAGTCTCTACCATCTGCCTTTCTGTCACCATTCTGACCCTTCCAACTTCCTCCCACAACTCAGTTCCAAAGACTCACAAATCAAATGGTCAGGCTTTGATATAACAGTGGACCACCACAACTTAGAGGAAGATTTATTTGCTCACAACTCTGGAGATTTCAGTGGTTCAGTCCATGTTAGGCCAGGTGAGGTCTGAGGAGCTCGGGGCATGATGTGGGGAGCAGAGAGAGAAGAGCACAGGGCTCTGCTCTCACATCATGGAGGCCAGAAGCAAAAGAAAAAAGGGAGAGGAGGGACCATATATAGTCCCCAAGGCCATGACCCCAGGGGCCCCTCTCAGCAACCAAGCCCTGCCTCCAACATAGCTGCCTTGTGTGCGTTAGGTATTGGGGGACATTCTAAATCCAAACTATAATAGATAATCATACAAACAACATTATCAATTCAACCCAGCTTGATGTATTACCATAATTTGCAAAGAACCATTGGCCCAAGCCATTATAAGAAAAGTCAATTAATGTTTAGGGGTTTGAATCCTGACATTGTCTACCACTGAACCTACTGTATATAAAATGAGGTTTTTTTTTTGGCCTTTTGTTACATGGTGTTGCTATGGGTTTTGTCATCATATAGTTGTGTGTGTCTATCTGACTATAAGGGTCCAATGAAAGCTATCATTTCTGGAAAGTGAGGAGAAAGATGCATGAGAATTAAGAGGAAAAAATAATAACTTGAGTATTTCTTAGAATATGGGCATCTACAGAAACATAGTAACTTGGAGGCAGAGGTGATAGAACTCTGACCAGCAGGCCTTCCTCTGCTCTGGGTACAATATGTTGAGAAGAATATGGACAAACGTGATTCACTCAGATGGAGGAAGGATTAAAAATGATACCGTGTTTAAAAATAGTATAAATATATCACTTAAATCAGACTATGGCATATAATTATAATGTACCAATAAAAATATAAAACTAAAATAAAAACCTCTGAGAGAGTTTAGTGTATTTAACAATGAGAAGACTTGGGGAATTTAAAATAACTCTCTTCAAATGTATGAAGGACTGTCATGAAGAGAAATCGGTCTCCTTTTGCTGATGCACAAGGTACAGAACATACACCATAAATGGAAAAGACTAGTTACCAGGTGCTTTTTCTCCCAGCTAATGCTTTTATATTGAAAGCTGATCACACAGAATGGGGACTTGTGAGTACCACCAAGCAATGTATAAATGAAGCAAGGTGGATGAAGATGCCACTGAAAGAGTTCCAGGAAATGGTATGAATGGTTGAATATGAAGGTCCCTTTGTTTCCTATGTTCTGAAACTTAATAGTGAAACAGCATGAGTGCTGATGATTTACATTAGGGAAATCGGAGCTCTTTTGCTCTCAGTGAAGTTTGGTTTCACCATCCTAAAAATGGTATCTACATCAGAGAGCCCTTTCGTGGGTTATCAGACATACACATGTTCAATGAGAGCTTAGGGCAGAGTACGAAACAATAGTGTTGGCTGCTGCCTTTATTACTTATACAACCTCTTGAGGATACTATCAGAAAACGATTCAAGAATCCAAGGACAAAGAAGCAATGGAGGCACGCGGGTTTTTACAGCACACATTAAAGAGAAAAGGAAGCAGAGAGCAGCTGTAAGAAGAACGGAAGGATCATTGTGAAAAACCGGGTGATCTGAACTTTTTTAATGTTCTAATAATGTATTTTGCAAAAGCCTTTGAAACATAAGGGGTCGAGACCGTTTTTAATCTTCCGTACTTGCACATGGCTCTGAGTTCTGGGAGTCTGAATTTAGATCAGTAGCATCTGAACGAAGAAGGGAGTTTCTGCCCCTTAGGTATCTTCCACTCTCTCTCCAGCCCCAACTGCCTCCATTACTCTCCATTCCCCTGTAGGCATCAGCGCCCCAGAATTGGCCCAGAGGTTTTCTCCCTGAACCCAGTGAAGAACATCACTTCTAGGAAGTAAACTGCTGCTTTTTTGGTTCTGAGTTAGGACTGAGTGAGTTCTGTGCGTGTCTCCGCAGGGCATCCTGCTATCCCACAAGTGAGCATTTTTTTGTTCTGCACTGAGCTGGTTGCAAGCCTTCTATTTGTTTTCTGGTGACTGAGTGACCTCTGCTGGTAGCAAGGAGATGTTACTGCCTTTTCTATTTTTGTCTTGGCCTTCCACATTTAATTCCAGTTATCAAAATGTTAACAGCCACTTTCCAAGACTCAATTCACCCTTGCTTCATTGCGATAGCTTCTATTAATACCTGTTGTGCATTGAATGTCATCTTTATTGCATTAAATCCGGATATTTTTGAAAACTCCACTCCATAAAATGATTAAATCCATAGCCAAGGACATCTTTTTGTTGTGCCTGTGCTGGCGAGCTTTAATGATTCAGTGACCTCATGCTGACAGAGAAGATGACAATTTTTATATTTTCTTGAAAAATACTAGTTGGCAATAAACACAAGGGCTGCTACATTGTGAGGCCCAGCTGGCAGCACAAAACAACATTTGCTTAGTTCCTCGGCCCAGTGCTCTCACTGAACATACATACCTACTCAACCATGGAGCAAGGTAATCGATGCCTTACACAGCCAGAAAGGACTTTAAATAAGGTTAAAAACATCCCACCACTTTAAAAATCAACAGCTTATCCTCCCTGGACCACTGTATCTGTAAAGCCATTAGCATTTATCTATTGAATAAATTTTTACTTGGGGCACCTACTATGTAAAAGGCTTGAAATAGGGTAAGGAAGAGAATGACTGGGTAATACGTTGAAAATGGAAGGAAGTAGTCAGTCCTATCTCAGCTGCAGCAATATTAAATCTATATATTTTGAGCCTGTTACCTGTTCCTTTGTGTTAAATAATTTATTTCAGTGGATCTCAATTTCCTTTACTGTTTCTTATGTATCTCCTAGCAAGAGTAAAATGATAGTGTATACCTAATTCCCTTAGTATTGGAAAGACTAGCAATATCTCACCCCTACTCCACCCCACTCAATAATTCACTATGAGTAAAGGTGAACCTTTGAAAGAATTGTATTGGATATCCCTGTGGACTTTAACAGCAGCTTACTTTAGCCAGAGCACAGATGAGCACCCTTCAGTTCAGCCAACCAAGCATGTCCTTTTTATTATTATTTTTTTTTTTTTGGTGGTACTGAAGATTGAACCAAGGGGCATTCTACCTCTGAGCTACCCCACTCCCAGCCAGATTTTATTTTAAAACAAGGTCTCACTAGGTTGATGAGAGTCTCACTACTTGTTGAGGCTGTCCTCGAACCTGAGATCCACCTGTCTCAACCTCCCAAGTACTGGAATTACAGACATGCACCACCATGCCCGGTTTAGCATGGTCCTTTAATCTCTTTAGAGAAAATCGGAGAAACTCCATTTTCAATAGTCTTAGAAGTCAACCCAAGAAGAAAACACAGCCTGGATGTGTAGCTCAGTGGTACAGCACTTGCCTAACATGTGTGAGACCTTGGGTTCAATCCCCAGTACTGCAAAAAAGAAGCAGAAAATGTAGGTAAAAGGAAAGGAAGAAGCCTATATGTGTGTATGGGTATATATGTGCACATGTATGTCTACAAGTGTTTCGCATATTCAACAAAGAAACTGATAAATGTTCATACGCTATGGAAAGGCAGAATCTCACTGCCTGTAAACGAGACACTATCTGTTACCTTGTGATTTTGCACTGTTAAATTTTAGGTATATACACTGTATCACCTCCCTCTCTTTGGTCTTTGCAAACCAAGATATTATTTATTCTATTTATTCATACTTTCCCTTGAAAAGTCAATCCTCCCTAGACCCTGAAGTTTTTGTGTGACTGTGGGTTTTCTTTTTTTAACTATGAATTCCCATCTCTGTCTTCATCTTCCTGGCAGTGAAATGCCTCAAACCGAATACAATATCCCAGGCTTTTGAAAAAATGTTCTATGGCTTTCTAATAATAAAGACCTTGCTAGGTTTTGAACATTAGATTGTTTAGAGAACAACGAATTCAGAGCCTTATCTATTTAAAGTCTATCTATCTGAACTCTCCTGTTTTATTCATTGGGATGCCTCTCAAAGTTCTTTCCACTTGGTGTGGTTCCTGTAACATCTTGGCCCTTTCAGTAGACTTTAATTATTTTCTGCTTTAATTATATTCTGTGTATTTCTCTTAAAGTTTTTATTTTTTGTGGATGTTCTTTCTTTTTCTTTTCCCCATTTCCCAATACTTCTGTGACCCTTAAACCTTTGAGAAAATATTTGCAAATTTACACTGACTTCTTGGTTATCTGTAGCATTTTTCAGGAATGATTTTTCTTTGCAGAGAACTCAAAGTCACTAATAAAAGCTAAGGTCACACTTAAAACACACATCTTATTATAACTAAAGAATAAAGAGAGAACAAAAAATAGAAAATATTTTTTAAGACTCTTAAAGATACTCAGAATATTTCTTTTTTCAGTGCAATGGTATGGCCCTTTGGCTATATCTCTTTTTTCCATCCAACTTGAAAATTTAAACTTTCTCTAATTTCACAAAAAGTGAATTGTCCAAATATTGTGGAATTTATCTTACCAAAAAATTTAAAAACCTATCCAGCTCAGTTGCTTTATTTCACAGTTCCTTCCCAGAGGGTTTCAATGAAAGTTTGCTTAACAACCCATATCTCAACTACACACTCCGCTCAGCCTGGATAGTTGCTAAGCTTCCCTGCTATTTTTAAATCATTGTATTTTTCTTTCTTCTGATTAATGTATATGTGATAGTTAATCTAAATTGTCAACTTGACCTGATCATGACACACCCAAGATTATGTGATTTTGGGTGTGTAACAGCAGATTAAATAGAAAGCCCTGCCCTGAATGTAGGCAGCAGGATTCTGATAAGTGCGGACTTAGATAAAGAGGGAGAAGCCACATAGAGTGAGTGCGACTCGTTTCGAGGAAAGCGCATCTGCTCTCGCCTGAGATCGTCAGCCGCCGGCTCCGCCTTTCTCCGAAGAGCTCGAACTTCTCGGCCTCCTGCTCTTGGAACTGAAACTCCACCATCGTTTCTCCGAAGAAGTTTTCTGATCTTCACGTCTTGGACTGGGACTGAATTAGTGGTTGCTCCGATCCTAAGACTCCAGCTCTTAGACCGTTCGACCAGCTACTGGTTCCTCTGACTCTCCACGTGCAGTCAGAACCTGGGACTACATTGCTGCAAACTGTAAGCCATCTGATAAATCCTTTTTTTTTTTTAAATATACTCATTCTGTGTATTCTGTTAATCTAGAGAACCCTGTCCAATACAGTATAGATATTTCCTAATCTTAACGTTAGCCAGGCTCTACATGGTCAGGATCATAAAGATTTTGGTTTTGATTGTTTTTTCTTGCAGTACTGGGGATTGAACCCAGGGGCATTCTACCTCCGAGCTACACTCCCAATCCTTTTTTTATTCTTTTTATTTTGAAACAGGGTCTCACTAAGTTGTGGAGGGCCTCAGTAAGTAGCTGAGGCTGGCCGCAAACCCGAATCCTTCGGTCTCAGCCTCCCAAGTTCTGGGATTACAAGCGTGCGCCACCATGCCTGGCTGGTTTTGATTTTTTTTATGGAAAACTGTCTCATGGTTGATGAGAGCTTGTCTGTTCATTTTTATCTGACAGATGACTGTATAGAAAAACTCCTGAATCCAAGATTACCCTCATACCATCCTATGCTTTCACATAGTAGAAAAATGGAAAGACATTTGAATCATCTATACCCACTTCTACAGATGATTCATCATGGAACCTGATTGTCATTTCCACAGTATTTGTCATATATTTGCCACCAATTCCAACACTATTACATAGAATCACAGGCTTTATGACCAGAATAGAGATTATTTGACCCCTTTTACTATACAGATGAAGGACCAAGTGTAGCTACAGAAGCTAAGGGGCTTGTCAAAGGTCAAAAAAGTTGGTGGATGACATAGCTAGAATGACATCAAGTGTTGGCAGAGGTGTACGTCTATGTGTAACAATGCTAATGTAGAGCTCACTGTGGACTAATCTGAACCCTTTACAAGTCTGAGCTCATTTACAGCAACCCTATGAAGTAAATGTTGTTATACCATTTCAAAGATGAGGAAAGTGAGGTATAAAGAGATTAAATAACTTGCCCAATGTCCCATATCTTGATGTCCAGGGACTGAATCCCAGGCAGTCTGCCTTCCCAAGTCTGTACTCTTAATCACTATGCACTTTTTTTTAACGAATGTCAAACATTTGGTTATGTATCATCAAAAAGAAAGCCTGTTCTGTCAGATGCATAAATTGTCTCAAGACTGGCTAAGCATATTCTCCATCATCAATCAATACATCTTGGTTTCCACAATTACCCTCACACTGGAAACATTAACATTCTCTCCACATATTCATCCGTACAGCCAAGGCAGGCTTTATTTGAATGTGAACGCCTACATAAGGAAAAATACAAACTCCTACTCTCAGGTAAACAAGAACTGAACCAGAAGGCTGGGAAAGATTTTTGAAAATCACTATGCTCTGCTCACAGTATGTCTCTACAATCTCTTTTATGTCCCCCTGGTGGGATTTGAGTGCATCTAAATGTAGGATGCAGAGAAAACACCTTTGCATTTAACAGACTTGTTCTGTTTCCAGTTTGCCTGTGACTGCCTTTGCTTTTCAAGAAGTTCTGGGGTGGAAGCATCAAGCCCGCCCCCAAGGCCAGGTGATCCCCAAGTGTGAATGGCAGTCCTCTGTCGTTCAGGGCTGCCCTTGTCTGGATCTTCTTGAACCTGTCACACAGTGACGTCCCACAAACAGGTCTCAGTGACCACTGGGACCCATGAACAGCCAGAAAGAACACAAAAAAACTCAATGAGTCACAGTACTAGGAGAGGCGCGAAGAGCCCTTAGCACCGGGATACACACACCATCACCCCCTTAGATTTCCATTAAACCAGCAAGACAGTATCGGAGATGTTTGCTTCCGGTAATATGACAACAAAAGCACACCAGAGAAATATGTTTTTGTGACTTCCCCATTGCCTTAATGAATTTTTGCTTGTAAGTTGTGAGGGAAAAGACATTAATATTGTCTTCCCCCAAGACACAGTCCAACCAACTTGACAGGAACAACTGTTTATGCTGTGGGAGCATTTACTGGCAAGGAAAAGTCTGAAGTGATTTTTGAATGAGTTTTGAGAATTACAGGGCCAAGACCCTGAAGGGCATTAGAGGAAGCAGGTGCAGGTGTGCAACTGTCTGTCTCTGCACACCCACCCAAGGCGTCAGAAAAGGCTGCAATGTTTTATTTCCAAGGAGGTGTGGATACCTCCATTTATTTTCCAGAGAAGAGGGCACATTTAAAAGTTGAAAAATCACCCAACACACACAGTACCAGATTTAAAGTACTAGGGTAAATGCAAAATAAGTTAAACTTGAATTTATAGAATAATGTAGGGGTGCTTATAAGTGAATGGTTGTATCCCCCTTAAGTTTATATGTCGGAATCTTATCCTCCAGTGTGTTACCCAGCTTTTTGTCACTACATGGAATGGCTGAGATAGGCTAATTAAAAAGAAAAGGAGGTTTATTTGGCTCACAGTTTGGAGGTGAGAGTCCAGACAGCATGGCACAGGGAGGACTCAGGGAGGGCTGCCCTTGACTGATCCCCACAGGCCGATAGCGGTGGTGGGAGCACGTGTGGGAGCAAGCGATCACATCTCCACCAGGAACAGAGGGATGGGCGGGCCAACCTTCCTCCTTTTTAACCATCTTTTCAGGAGAACACAAGGAGTCGCATGAGAATTCAGCCTTCCAAGGGCAAGCCCTCAATGAACTAAAGACCGACCACTCTGCCCCTCACTTAAAAGGCTCCACAGCACCTCCCAATACCACCAAACTGGGACCAAGTCTGCAACCACAAGTGCTTTTGGAGAAACACAGTTAAGCCATGTCCAAACCACAGCACCCAATGTGATAGTATTAGGAGGTGAGGCCTTTGATAGGTTTTTAGGTCATGAGGGTAGAACCTTGATAAGTGGTAACAGTGGTCTTATGACAGGAGACTCCTGAGAGGGCCCTCACCCCTTCCTGTGTGAGGTCACAGTGAGAAAGTACCATCTATGGACCAGGAAGTGGGCCCTCGCCAGATACCCAAACTGCCAGCCTCTTAATCTTACACCTCCCAGGCTCCCAACCGTGAGAAATACATTTTTCTTATTTATAATCCTTCTGGTGTATGGTATTTTGATATAGAAGCATGAATTAATACAAAAGGTCTTGAAGAAAACTAATGAGTAGAAATTTTTTCAGATAAATATATCACATCTTTCTTATTATATTATAGGTTTGGATCATTGTGTTAAACGTGGTGGGTTGTTTGTAAATAAGACTCAGTGTATACTTCTTTTTCTTTCAAATTATATTATTATTATTATTATTATTATTATTATTATTTGCGGTACTCGGGATTGAACCCAGGGTCATTCTACCTCCTAGCTACACCCCCAGCCCTAATTTTTACTCTTTATTTTGAAACAGGGTCTCACTAAGTTGCGGGGGGGCCTCACTAAGTAGCTGTGGCTGGCCGCGAACCCGCATCCTCATGTCTCAGCTTCCCAAGTACTGGGATTACAAGCATGCGCCACCACACCTGACTCAAATTATTATTTATATTTTATTTATTTACTTTTTTATTTTTGGTACTGGAGATTGAACCCAGGGGCATTCTACCTCCAAGCTATATACCTCCAGCACTTTTTTTAATTGATAAGACCCTGTTTATTTTTATTTGTTTTAAAATTTGTTTCTAAGACCCTGTTTATTATTTTTTTTCAAATTTGAAACAGGGTCTTACTAAGTTGCTGAAGGTCCAGCTATGTTGTCGAGGCTGGCCTCAAACCTTCAATCCTCCTGGCTCAGCCTCCCATGATTACAAACATGCACCACCACACCCAGCTATCATTTATATTTAAACTAGACATTTTAGTAATGGTGTCATCTATATCCATCATGGTTCTTTGCTCACTCAAGGAAGCTTGCTCAGGCTCCTCTTTGTACAGGGAAGGACAGAGAGTGGATGAGATGAGCGAGGACCAGATGGTCCAGCCCACAGGACTCTGTCGAGCCTGAGTCATCCAGCCTGCTCACCACTGGAGTAACCTTGCTTCCTAGGTGTTTCGCCTTTGTTCCAGTACATGTATATCTTTAATATGTATATCCTTAAGATTTTTTAAAAATATAATCTATATCTCAGCCTCTTATAGCCAAAAGACACAAAGGAATGCAATATTAAATAAAATCAATGATATATCCCTTAATTGGGGGAAATACTGGATTTTATGTGCTGATAATTTGGATGCATCTCTACTTGAGTCCTTATTTACACATTTCACCTTTCATCACATTCCACTCATTATCCAATTCTCCATTTTTCTCCTCTCTCTCACATGTTCTATCCCAACCTCATTCCTTCCTCTCTCCCTCCTCCTCTTTCCTCACTTTTATACCTTGTTCTTGTCAGCATTCATGCAGCTATAATTAAAAGAGTGACCATGTAACTTAGAGGAAAGAAGATTTATTTACAGTGTATTTACTACGGTTTCGGGTTTAGTCCACGTGAGTCTGGGTACTGCAGATCTCAGGGCATGGTGGCAGGAGGTGAACAGGAGAGCACATGGGCTGTGCTCCTCACATCATGGAGGCCGGAAGCAAGAGAGAGACATCAGGGGGAGGAGGAACCATATATAATTCCCAAGGACACACCCCCCAGAAAGCCACTTTTCTAACCACACCCAGAGAAACATTACAAAAGATTATTCACTGCTGGGATTACAACCCCCATGACTCAACTGTATCAACCCTGAATATTAATACATGAGCTCTTTAGGGGACATTTTATATCTAACTATAACATACCTATTAAAATTTCACTTCCTAGGAATAACATCATGACTAAACCTATTTTTTCCTTCTTCCAATTCCATCCACTTTTTTTTAACTTAGTCTCCCAAACATCACACTCTGTCCCTGTCTTGTGTACACTTCAGGAGAATTCTCCCATTAGGGATTAAATTTTAAGTATAACTTTGACAAATATTAGATATTTCTAAAATCTGGTTCTTTAAATCAAGCTATATTGGTTCAATGCCATTCAACACAGTACTAAATTTGGTTTTCCATATTCAACACAATTTCAAAAATATTTATACCAATATGATATCCATGTATTCAACAGGGAACACCAAAATAAGATGAGGTCGGACCCCAAGTGCTAGTTTGTTTACAGCTTAGAAGGAAAAAAAGTACATATGGAGAAATAGTACTCCATGCAGAAGAATTTGGCAGTGCTGCTCTGATGTGGGAGGCCCGACAGGAAACAAGGTCCCGCAAAGACTGCAGCTGTATCAGTGTGATGACTCCACCTATCTGTGTGCACACGCTTTGCAGAATGTGACCTATGTGTTGCAGCTAAGATTAAGCCTTCTTCAAATGTAGATGGTAAGGCAGGCATTGCATTGACACTTTTGAGAATATGCCCAAGAGAGCACCAAAAAGATGTTCAGTAACATCCTAGACATATCTATGACGTGGCCACAGGGCACGTTTCAGAACAGAAGATAATGATCTTTGGCCTCCACCATTTTTCTCTGTTCTCATCTCCTATTCTATTTTTATATATCTTTTGGTATAAAGGTGCTTCAGTTTTCAATTCCTTTTACCTTCAACTTGCTTTCTGGCTTTCCAAACCCACTGCAGGGCCCTTCCCAGCCTGCACCCTCCCTTGCCGGTGCTTGAGGTCTGTCTTTCCAGGTGTCTTATTTTTTACCATTTCACCATACTTTAGTCACCTATGGGGCAATATCATCTATTCAAATAGTCTACAGTGAAGCGTGAAGTGCAAACAATTAGTGGACTTTACCCTCCCACCCAGTACATTGGCTTCTCTTGTGTGTGTGTGTGTGTGTGTGTGTGTGTATTACTGAGGATTGAACCCAGGGGCAGTCTATCACCAAGCTACACCCCCAGCCCTCTTTTTTATTTTTTGTTTCGGAACAGGGTCTCACAAGGTTGCTGAGAGTCTTGCTACTTGCCAAGGCTGTCCTTGAACCTGTGATCCTCCTGTCTCAGCCTCCCAAGTATTGGGATTATAGGCGTGCGCCACCACAGCCAGCATATTTGCTCTTCAGTGCAAACTTATTTAGATCAGAGAAGTTCAAATTAACAAAAATATTTAAGATAAAAGTCTTCAAAGTGTATACCTTCCCTTTTTTTCAGTGCTGAGGATCAACCCAGAGTCTTACACATGCCAGGCACATGCTCTACCACTGAGCACCTCCCTCAGCCCCAAACTCTACCCCTTCTTTCTCCCTTACTTCACTTCTCCCAGCTTACCGGCATTTCCCTGACATATATACCATGTAAAATCTCTGACCAGAGTGACAGATACAGGAAGAATCCCCGCCCTCATCCAAGGAAACTGTTCTTCAACACTAAAACGAGGTAATTTAAAAATATAATTAAACATAACTAACGTGAGGTAAGCTCTGGCGCCATTTCCAAGTAAAATTCAAGTCCACAAGGAAATTTGTGACCTCTCATCACTGCTAAACAAATTACCCAAAAAAGTAGTTCTTCAAGAGATACCAAAAAAGAAAAGTTGGTTTTAATTACTCGTAATTTCACAACTATGAATGTATGAAAGTGACTCGGTACAGAAGCTAGACCATCTGCAGTACAATAATTTTTTAGGTTAACCTTGAATTCACCCATCACCAAAACCAAGAATAACCACCATTAACACTCCTGACAAAGTACTTTCCCTTCCATTTTTCTAATCCTAGTGAAAATCATTAATATCTGCCAGACCAAGAAACTTTGTTTTAATTCTTCCCCTTTCCACTACCACTTAGTTTAGTTATTCATTGGATTATCTTGTCCTATGAATTCTATTTCTCAAACTTCTTTTCAATTCATCTGCATGTTATCTTCATAACCCTTGAACTTGAATCCAAGTTACTAGCCTCTCAGACCTTCAGTATCACAATGTTTAACGCTCATGTTCATCTTCTTTCTCTCTTGGCCAATCCATTATTTACATTGAAATTACATACATATATTTGTACTGGGGATTGAACCCAGGGCCATTCTACCTTTGAGCTACATCCCCAGCCCTATTTTATTTTTTATTTTGAAACAGGGTCTCACTAGGTTGCTGAGGATCTCGATAAGTTGCAGAGGCTAGCCTCAAATCTTCGATCCTCCTGACTCAGCCTCCCACATACTGGGATTACAAACATGCTCCACAATACCCATCTTGAGTAAATATTTAAAAAATATTACAGCTGGGCATGGTGGCGCATGCTTGTAATCCCAGTACTTGAGAGGATGAGACAGGAGGATCCGGGTTCACGGCCAACCTCAGCTACTTAGTGAGGCCCTCTGCAAGTTAGTGAGACCCTGTTTTGAAATAAAAAATAGGGCTGGGGGTGTAGCTCGGAGGAGAATGCCCCTGGGTTCAATCCCCAGTACCGCAAAAAAATAATATATATATATATATATATATATATATATTATTTTTTTAATAATATATATATATAAAATAAGAACATTTACTATATATATTTAACATTTAATATATATTTTAATATATATTAAATATATATTAAATAATAATATATATTAAAATATATATTAAATGTTAAAATATATATAGTA
>PVJS01020523.1:12971-32589 GCA_004027185.1 Glis glis | reverse complement strand
GGGGTGTAGCTCGGAGGTAGAATGCTCCTGGGTTCACTCCCCAGTAACCAGTACCACCAAAAAAAAAAAAGTTAAATACATCCTCATCAGAAGACAAGTGAAGCCGGGCGTGGTGGCGCACACTTGTAATCCCAGTACTTGGGAGCCTCAGACCAGAGGATCCGGGTTCGCGGCCAGCCTCAGATACTTAGTGAGGTCCTCTGCAACTTAATGAGACCCTGTTTCAAAATAAAGAATAAAAAATAGGGCTGGGGGTGTAGCCTGGAGGTAGAATGCCTCTGGGTTCAATCCCTGGTACCGCAAAAAAAAAAAAAAAAAGAAGACAAGTGATTTGCTCCTTTTCACAAGGTTGTCCCAGATATACTGTCCTGGGAGATCCTACCCCTACACACCAACATATAGTTCTGATGAAATTACTAGAAGCATAGAGACAAGGTACTAAAAGGAAAAGCTTGCAAAACAATACCTCACCTCATTCTAGAAAAATAAGACATAAGATGGAAAGCTTGCAAAATAAAATAGAAAACTCCTCTAGAAAGCCATTTCTATTCAAGGTCTGACACCATATCCATGTTTAGCATCTTTATTTAAACTAACTGCATGTTCTCTGTAAGACAAAAAAACATTCTCTTTCCAGGTCTAAAACAGGTGATATGATAGAAAATAGCGTCTTTGAACAAAGGCTTCATAACAGAGTAAAGCATTTCCCTAGCAGAATTCATGACAGAACTCAGAAGAAAATCATACCTGAAAGGGAAAATCCTGTGCCAAAGGAGACCTTCTAGCATTCTTAATATTCCGCTGCTGAGCAATGAAACGAATCAGATGGTTTGTTTCAGGAGAGCCCCGGGCACCAACTGTAGACCGTCGTCTGGACTTTTTAAGGTAGGATGACTTTCCTGTAATGAGACTCTTTTATGAATTGGAACCAAACAAGGCAAACACCAGTAATCACGTCCAATGCTCATGATGTACCAGCCTGACAGAAAAGCATGATAAACATGTGCTAGAGGACACTAATAGAGAATTACTGGCAAAGTTGTTCACACATGATCAGTTGAACAGGGATCTTTATTTTGTCCACGATTTAGTCCATGCTCTAAAACAGTGCTTGGCACATACAAGGCATTTATTAACGTTGTTGAATGTATACACAGACACATTTTAATTAGTAGTTTCATTCTTGTTCCGTATTTCTTGCATGGAGGTGGGTAATGGCTTACTTTTGACTAAGAATTTCTCCTTTTTTGAATGAGTCTTATCCACAAGTACTGAAAGGAAAGATCTCCACCTAGCTACCTGTACAGTAGTCCCCCATTATCTATGATTTCACTTCCCATGGCTCTAGTTAACTGCAGTCACTCACAGTCTGAAAATATTAAATGGAAAATTCCAGAAATAAACAATTTATAAATTTTAAATTGCACCGAGTAATGTGATAAAATCTGATGCAGTTTGGCTCCATCCTACCCAAGATATGAAATATTCCTTTGTCCGGCATATCCACTCAGAATATGCTACCTAGTTAGTAAGTCACTTAGTAGCCATTTGGGCTCTCAGACAGACTATCGTGGTGTGACAGTACTTGTGTTCAAGTAAACCTTACTGTACTTAACAAACAGCACCAAGCTCAAGAGTAGTGATGCTGGCAATTCAGATATGCTTTATGAAAAAGAGAAAAAAAGCTATAAAGTGCTTCCTTTAAGTGAAAAGTACAATAAGATATTTAAAAAACTGAGAACAAACAACTTTTTTTGTTTGTGTGTACGGTACTGAGGATTGAACCCAGGGGCATTCTACCTCTGAGCTCCACCCCCAGCCCGATTTTTTTATTTTTTATCTTTGAAACAGGGTCTCACTAAGTTGCAGAGGCCCTCACAAGTAGCTGAGGTTGGTCGCGAACCTGCAATCCTCCTGTCTCAGCCTCCCAAGTACTGGGATTACAAATGTGCGCCACCACGCCTGGTTTAACACACAACTTTTATTATAACAGATTCTGTCATTAGTTGTTGTTAAGCTCTTACGATCCCTAATTTATAAATTAAACTTTACCATTGGTATGTATGTATAGGAAAAAACAGTATATATAGGGTTTAGTACTATTCTCAATTCCAGAAATCCAATGAAGACATGGAACATATCCCCTGTTGATGGGGGGAGGGGTTAACTCTCCTGATAATTTTTTTCTGAGATACCTACTTACCTTGAGGACACTACACTAAATTTTGTCCACATGTCTAAGCATACACAATGAATCCAGCTATTTATAGGTCTGCGAGTGACATTCTTCAGGAACATGGAACAGGTGCCACTCTGGCCTTGTTTCAGTCATGCCTTACCCAGCATGGTGCCATTAGACTGTCCAGTTTCCCATTAGCCTCCATTTCTAAATGCTGTCTTCTAGATCAATTCAACTCCCATATTTCTTCATCTAAGTTAAATTTCACAAGTGAATTTCTTTTCTACAGCTTGAAGGAGATTAGCCCTCGTCAATTTTCTGTTTGTGACTTTTGAAGGAGGTACACCCCAATCAGAATGTTATATTTTCTTAACTACTCTTCAACATCGTCGTATTTTTGATATACACGAACATAAAATGTAGGACTTATTCATATTATACACCCTCTTGGGTCCCATGTGTCAAGTCAGAAAGTGGTCCTCTCACATACTGACAGTTTCCCAGGAAGGGCATGGAGCACAACTGACTTTGGAACATGATCATGCTGGGTGTCCTGGGACCCAGTTATGCTAGAGGAGCTGTGCAAGTGCACAGAAGCCCCCCTGAACAAGCAAGTTTGTAGAGTCAGTCAATTTAGACATTTATAGTAATAGGTGAGTAAAACTTATTTATATATACTGTACTTATTTTTAAACCTGAAAAGCAGTGCAACACAAGGCAACTTCTCTTACCTGAAGAATTTTTAACAAAGCTTTCAGGTGTAATTCCCAATTGCTCTACAGTTACTGTGGAGAAGTTCAAAGGTGTTTTAAAAACATCCGGTGTGGCAAGATGAAGAGTCGCTTCTGCTGCAAGCTTCTGAGGAGTCACAAGCTTCCCAGGTTCCAAAATGAAAGAGGCATTTTCTGAAATGGACGACATGTGGTAGGGGCTAACCATCATTCTGAAGAGAAACACTTGAACTTTAAATTTCACCGGGAGGCAAGAGATCACCACCTACCAGCGTTATTCATGGCAGACTCCTTGGTTTCAGGGGGCTCCTTGTCCTTTAAATCAGTATCCATCTAAAAGATGAAAAAGAGAGAAGAAAAACGAAAAATAACCCCACCACCAAAATTAATGTGGCTAGGTAGAAAATCATGGAAATACATGTTGAGAAAGAGCTCGAATTAAAGAGAAAGAAATGGGGGAAACTGCTGTTAAGAAGGAAACAAGACAGACCCGGGAGGATTCGCCAGGGCTTTTCAACTTTTCTGGACACCTGGGCCATGTGGGTATCCCCTTAGAGACACCTGTGTGCATCCGAGAGGCCCCCAGAAACCTGCGTTTTAAAAAGGGGCACCCCGGGCGATCAGGGCAGGTCCGAGGAGCGTCGCTGTGTCTGTGGTGAGGGTAAGTGCAGCGCGTCCCAGAACCGCCCCTGACACCCACGCCCACCTCCACCGCGCCGGGGCAGTGCGAGCTCGAAGCCCACCACGGTCGCGGCCGTCCGGCCTTCCGGAGCCCGCCTCTCCCCGGATCCCTGGAGAAGGCCCCTGCAGGCGCCCGGCCGGCAGACGGAGCTACCCTCCGCGGCCCTCACCGCGGCGACGGCCCCAGGTCCCGGCGGCCGACGCCCACCCGGCCTCACCGGCCTCCCGCTCCGCCGCCGCCGCCGCCGCCGCCCGCCTCCAGATTCAAACCGCGGCCCCGCCCCCTCGACGTCGGCGCGCGTCACGCTCCTCTACGCTTCCGCCGCTCCGGCACGTGCGAGCGCGCGCCCCGAACTCGCCCCGGCCTCTCCCTCACCTGTCTCGGGCACAGGCGCGGCCTCCTGGGATCGGAGAGAAGCCGCCGCTGGCTGCGGGCGACCCGCGAGTCGGAGAAACCAGCGGCTAAGCTGAGTCCCGGGAACTACTTTCTGCGAAGTCTCGCGGAGTAAACCTTTGGTTAACTGTTTAGCCCCGCCTCCTGTCTTTCTATTGGATGCTCCAAACTTCGAAAAGAATCATTGGACCAATCCTGACTGAACGAGGGACTGGCTCTTTTACCTAGTCGGCCAATCCTCACACTAGCCGTTTCCTGGATGGGTTAGGAGAGTGGGCGGGGTTAAAATTGGGGGCGGTGCTGACTGGTGTGTGTGGATTTCTTCTAGCGCCCCACCTCCTTCCTCAAGCCCCGCCTCCATATGCAGATGAGCACTATTGAGCGTGCGCCTGCTCAGTAGCGTTGAGAGCCGCCGTCTGGCTGTAGTTTCCGCTCTGATTGGCTGATACCCCTGTCCGTCTACGAACCTTGGGCCTCTCTTCTTTCCCTCCACCCCGACTGGGTTAGCCTAAACCCTCCCAATGCTGGGTTCTGATTGGTCGAGATCTGGCCGGCGCGGCACGTTGATTGGCCAAGCTCAGTGTCGGTCTCGGCGCGGTGGGGGAAGGGCCCCAGGCAGGTTGAGGCGCCTAGGGGCGGGGTGGGAAGGAGGACCGGCCAACCCCGGGGTGTGGGACTGAGAGTGCGTGCGTGTGGTGTGTCCGCCCGAGAAGGAAGGTGGCGAAGGGAGGCGAGCCCGAGTGGGTGGAGGGAGGGGACGGGCGGGAGGAGAAGAAGGTGGGAGGCGGGTCAGGTGGGAGGGTGGCGGCGCACTCGGGACCCGGCGGGGGCAGCGCGATGCGGCGGGTCACCCTGTTCCTGAACGGCAGCCCCAAGAACGGAAAGGTAGGGGTCGCAGGAGCGCGGCGGCGGGAGGGCGAGGAGGCGCGCCGCGGCGGCCGCTCGACTCGGGCAGGGGCGGCGAGCGGGAGGTGGGCGTGCGCCGGCCGGGGGCAGCGGGCGGCGGGTCCCCGCGGCCTCCGGCGACCCGGGGGCTGCCCGCGCCCACCCGCTGCAGAGCTCGCCGGCCCCGAGCCGAGGCGCGGGTCCCGGAGGACGCAGGGCGCGCCGAGGCCGCTGTCACCTGCGCCGGGGTCCTCTCCCCGGTCCCCGAGACCCCGGGTCCCTCGCCCGGCCGGAGACGGCGCCTCTGTCCAGCTGGGTGCTGAGTAATGGTCCGATCGGGCAAGCGGCCGTGCTGGCTAGGGCGTGCAAGACTGGCCAGGTGGAAAGAGCTCAGCGACCAGGGGATGCAGAAAATCGAGAGTCGGACATCCTAGGTCGGACCCAGGGGGTTAAAACCCGGGACCTTTGCTGCATGGTTTTCCTCCTTTTCTTGGAGTGCCCCCATCCCCCGAGCCCCGCCGCCTCACAAACTTCTGTGCTCGTTTGATTATTTCGCCTTATTTTGGTCCCTCCGAGAACTGTGGCAACAGACCCGAATGAGTTTGATTTGACAGCCTTGGCTGTGTTAGGCCTTTGTTGAGGGTGTGGTGCTAAATATTTTTCCAACGTTGGAGCAAGCCAAACTGAGCCCTGTTCCTTCTCAGCCTCTTGCCCCACCCATGAAAGTTGTTCTGCTCCTTTGGAAAAATTTTGACTGTTCAAGGCAGACATGGATTGTGTGGTTAAATGATACGCAGAAGTAACTCTTTTTTTATTTGTCAGAATACTTGGATTCCTGAACATTCTGGAAATGTACATTTTTTTAAATAGCAAAACTGTCCAAGTGCATTAAAAAAAAAAGTGGGTTTCCAACCTACTCTGCGCTGAAAATCTGAACCACAGTGGGGTTTGTTGACTGTAATTTTGGTTTCTGGTCTTAGAGATTTAATACTCATACAAAATAGTAGTGTCATAAATTCAGTTCTTGAGTTCCCTAAACTAAAAAATAATGCTTAATAAAGTTTACATCATTTAAACCTGTTTCGTAGTCAGGTAGCATTCATAATTAAAAATTTTGTTGTTACTGGAAGATTTACTATATCCACAGTTGTACTATGCCCTCAAAAGGTCTGATTGACCTTTTTATTCAATATCTCTGCTGTGTTACTCCACAAAAGACAGAATGTTTAGACTGAGTTATAAATATTTAGCTATGCTCTAAATCTCTTCTGAACCACTGAATTTTGTTGTCAAAAGATTGGGCCCACGCCTGTAAAGCCAGTACTTGGGAGGCTGAGACAGGAGGATCACAGGTTAGAGGCCAGCCTCAGCAAGTTAGGGAGACCCTCAGGAACTTAGTGAGACTGTTTCAAAATAAAATATAACGAGTTGGGCGTGTAACTCTGAGGTAGAATGCCCTTGGAATCAATCCCCAGTACCACACAGACAAAAAAGAATTGGCTGAATTGGTCTTTCTATATTATTTTTAATATGCTTTTAAAAAGCTATCCTACTTTTGACTAGGATAGGATAGGATTTGGGGTTTAAGATTTACTTTAAAAATATTTTGCTAGATAATCTCAGAAGATTGGGAAAAGTGTATCTCAAATAATTGTGGATAAATATATTTATGTTACAAAGATCATAAAAATCCAAATGGGAGAATACTAGTATGATTTAATATTAAAAAGAAACAATATTCTCGGAGTGGTGGTGCATGCCTGTAATCTCAGTACTTGGGAGGCTGAGACAGGAGGATTGCAGGTTTGAGGCCAGCTTCAGAAACTTAATGAGGCCCTCAGCAACTTAGCAAGACCCTGTTTCAAAATAAAAAGAACTAGGGAGGTAGCTCAGAAATAGAATGTCCTGAGCCAGGCGTGGTGGTACACGCTTGCAATCCCAGCACTTGGAAGGCTGAGACAGGAGGATCACAGGTTCATGGCCAGGCGCAGCTACTTAGGCCCTCCGCAACTTAGACCCTGTTTCAAAATAAAGAATAAAAAATAGGGCTGGGGGTGTAGCTCGGAGGTAGAATGCCCCTGGGTTCAATCCCCGGTACCAAAAAAAAAAAAGAGAGAGAGAGAATAGAAACAATGCCATGGTTCTTACTCAACCGGAGAACGTATTCTCCAAAGTTGTTAGTGTTTGTTCTCCCTTCAGCTAATTAAAAAAAAAATACTATAATGACTCATTTGACAAAACAGCAGAATAATACATAGCGGTGTGTGTGTGTGTGTGTGTGTGTGTGTATACTAAATCAGGATTGGATGATCATGACATGGATGTTCACTCAAAACATGCTGAAACAAAGTGCTATTCACCTAGAGTGATTTTACATCCACCAGTTGATCAGCATGTTAGGGAGACCCTCAGCAACTTAGTGAGACCCTGTTTCAAAATAAAAACAAAAATAGGGCTGGGGGTGTAGCCTAGAGGTAGAATGCCCCTGGGTTCAATCCCCAGCACCAAAAAAAACCACCAAAATCTGAGAACTTGGTTTTTGTAATCTGGAAAAACACAGAAGCCTCCGGTCAGGAACACGTCTGCTGCTCTCATGTCTGCTGCTAGAAAGGAGGGTTTTTGCATGTGAAAAGGCCCATGGTCAGCAGCTGCTTCGCTGATGGGCTCACTTTGACATATTGTGATAAGGAAGCTTACAAGTACATGTTAAAATTTCTATCATCCAGCCTTAACTAAATTGACCCTCACCAAATGCAAATGACTTTAAAAGATTCCTTCCGAGCAACTGCAGGTTGACGGCAATGTTAATTATGCAGGCACAAGTAAACAAGAAAATGGAAGAGCTGCTGCTTCTCCTAGCATAAACTATGAGATTTTAAAAACCAGAGTTTCTCTTTGGATCTCAGAAGTCAAAAAGTGCCAAGTTTTAAGACTATTTGGAGTCCTGCTTAATAATTGCTATTAACAATGTCTCCCTTAGTGTATATCGTTCTTTGAAATATCCAACAATAGGATGAGGTGGTCCTAAGTAGCAAGACATTTGAAAGTATTTTCCATGACATGAAGAAAAATAGCCTCAGGTATTTTAGTTTTTCTTTTCCTTTTAAAAAGATTTTAATGTGTATACTGGGTGCAGTGGCACACGCCTGTAATGCCAGTACTTGGGAGGTTGAGACAGGTTCAAAGCCAGTCTTAGCAACTTAGCAAAACCTGCAGCAACTTAGTGAGACCCTGTTTCAAAATAAAAATAAAAAACGGCAGGGGGTATAGCTTGGAGGTAGGGTGCCTCTGGGTTCAATCCCCAGTAAAAAGTAGTAATAATTTTTTTAATGTGTAAAGTCAATCTTATATCTAGCAGAATCTCACTAAATTTAATGATAAATATTTGAGGGATTCTTACTGACTAAAAAAGATCCTATATCTTTTGGGGAAAACATGTTCTTTCTGACAGTAGTATATGGTTTATAAATAAATATTCAAATGTTTGAGCACATGTCCAAAAATGTACCAATGGTGTATATATTCAAAAATATTTGAAGGCCATGGTTTTAAAAATCAGGATCTTTAAGCCGGGCATGGTGGCACACACCTGTAAACCCAGTACTTAAGAGGCTGAGACAGGAAGATAGCAGATTCAAGGCCAGCCTCAGCAACCCTAAAAATAAAAAAAGATTTGTGGGGTTCCATCCCCAGTACAAAAAAATGGGGAATCTTCAAATTATGGGTTTTGTTGTTGTTGTTGTTTTTATATCTCTCCAAAAGATTCAGTTATGCTTGTACCTTTCATCCTTTCTCCATATACCTCAGAATTCCCTTTGTTCTCTTTTTAATATTCTAAGAGTTGGCATTAAGGAAATTGAAACGAAGATTCAGACAGCTGACTGTAATGTGTGGCTTCTGAGCAAACATGTCAGTACAGTTTCTGTACATCTTGAACAAAAAATGCTGTTTTTTTTTCATTTCAGAATACTTATTAATGAGCTGTGCACATCACAGACCTTTGGTATACCACATTCGTCCATTCAGCTAAGGACCTTCTGAGTTGAGCTATCATGCCAAATACTGCAGACACAGTGGGCTAAGAAACAGATCTTCATTCTCTACTGATGATTACATACTTGGTCCAGGAAATAACTTTTTTTCTGGCTTTGATATTAGGTCAAAAATATGGTACCCAAATTTGAACCCATTTGAGCTGAAGAAAGGAAAATGTACACAAACCTTTGCCTCTTGCAATCTAAACATTAATAAGAACGTCGTGAGAGATCACTCTTTAAGCTTAAGCCTTTCATCATATATTTGATACGTACAACAGGATGTACTAAAGATTATAATACACATACAATTACAAGGAAAATAATATGACAAGTATCGATAAGCCTGCCACACAACCCAAGAATTAGTGTATTACCAGTAACTTAATGTACTCATCCACTTTCCTATTCCCTTGCCTTTCTTTCCCATAAAAGCCATTTTCATGAATTCTGTATTTCTCTTTGCTGGTATTTTTACCTTTTTTAATCAGTAGTTTTACCATATATGTATGTATACCTCAACTACATATTTTTTGTCCATTTTTACACATATTGTAGCTTAAATTGACATATTGTATGTAGTCTTTTGGAACTTTTTTCCTTCAATATAATATTTCTAACATTTTATCTCTAATATTCCACATAGTGGTAGTTTATTTTCACTGTTTTATTAAAATCAATTTATAAAAACAGTACCACAATTTTTCTATTCTTCTGTCAATGGACCTTTGATTGTTTGTCTTCTTTATATTTTACTATTAACAGTTCTGCTATGAATATTCCTGCGTATGGATCCTGGCGCACATGGGCAAATTTTTTAGGGCAGTCATTCCCATGCATCAGAATCACCAGGAGAAGTTGAGAAAACATGTGGCAGGACTCTTAAAAAAAAAAAAAGACTTTTGGAGAGATGTAAAAACAACAACATCCCCAGTACATCTGGGGTGGGGTTAAGTATGCATTCTTAGTAAATTTCCAGGTGATTCTAACCTTGCCAGTGTCTAGACCACACCTTTAAGAACCACTGTTAAAAGTATATATATATATATTTTTTTTGTGTGTGTGTGTGTACATACATATATGCAATTGTAATTATTGGGTATTAGGGTTTGTAAATGTTTGGTTTTACAATATAATGCCAAATTGTTTTCCAAAGCCATTGTGGACATTTATGACCACAATGCATAAACAGTAATGCATAAACCTTACAATTGATGGACATCCACTTCAACAATTGGTATTATCAGAATTTCTAATCTTTTTTAATATTTCCCTTCTTGATTTTTGAGTTAGAGATGTCACCTTTTTAGCAATAAAATTATTTTAACTGTATTAAACTGAAAGTGTAGATAGAATAAATTGAATTCTCCATTTTAGTTATCAATTGTGATTGGTGCTTTGGCTGGGAAAATCAGCATGCATAAATCCAATTAAATATTGATTGATTGTATGTTATGTAATATATTATGAGGATGTAATAAAAATCTGTTTTGTTAGTGCTGGGGGTTGAACCAGGGGGTTGAACCCAGGGTCATTCTACCTCTGAGCTACATCCCAGCCCTATTTTATTTCTTATTTAGAAACAGAGTCTTGCTAAGCTGCTTGAGAGCCTCACTGAGTTGCTGAGACTGGCTTCAAACCTGTGATCCTCCTGTTTCAGCCTCCCAAATACTGGGATTACAGGCATGAGCCACCACGCCCAGCTAGAAAAATGTTTTAAACACATGAGCAGGTTTCAATTTTTAAACATAAATAACATAGGTTACAATTTGAAAATGGCGTTTAAAGGCAAATTAAAACCAGCCAGTCCTGCTATGTGTGGCTTACCACTTTCCCAACTAGTAGATAACCTTCACTTGTCATGGGATAACACAGTCATCATAAACCTTAATACTCCATAACTGGAGCACTGTTTGACGGATCTTGAGACTGTAGATTATTTTTGGTCAGTGGTTATTTCTTACTCTCTAGTTTGGGTTCTCTACAGTGCCAGGCACTAAGTAAATATAATGAGTCATAGAAGAAAAAGAGACACTGTTAAGAACCTCTTGAAATCTCTTCTTTCATGATAATCTGATTTTTTTAGTCCTATTTATAGTGTTATGGTTTTTAATTTGTGGGTGATGAAATTCATTGTATAAGTTGTTCAAATTAATCTGATTTGCTTACAGGTGGTTGCTGTGTATGGAACGTTATCTGATTTACTGTCTGTGGCCAGCAGTAAACTTGGCATAAAAGCCACCAGTGTGTATAATGGAAAAGGTGGACTGATTGACGATATTGCTTTGATCAGGTAACCTTCCCTTTTTTTTATAATCTGTCAACAGTTTGCCCCAGGCATCTTGCTGCTATGCTGTTTTCCTTAAGCAGTAGTTTTTATCACTGTTAACAAGGTAGAGTTTGGCAAGTGATTGCCTAAAGGTAGCTCTTTCATATTTAAATTGTTTGGATTTAAGGTGTGTTGATCAAATGGAGAATATAGTGTATTTCAGTTTATTGAGTCTTTCTACATAGTGCTCATATGGCTTTGAGGTTCTCTTCTTTATGGTACTTGAGATAAACCTAATAAGACATTAATTTTTTTTTTTTGCAGTACCGGGGATTGAACCCAGGGGCATTTTACCTCCGAGCTACACCCCCGGCCCTATTTTTTATACTTTATTTTGAAACCGGGTCTCACGAAGTTGCAGAGGGCCTCACTAAGTAGCTGAGGCTGGCCGCGAACCCAGATCCTCCGGTCTCCGCCTCCCAAGTACTGGGATTACAAGCATGCGCCACCACGCCCGGCTTACATTAAAATTTTAATTGATCTCAACTTTTATATGCACCTTGTATATGCTGATTATTAAGTTTGTTTCCTAAGAATGCTTTGAATTTTATAAATGTCACAGAGATGTAAAATTTAATGTTTTATAAAATTTACTAAATATGATAAAATTTAGTTGGAGATAGCACCAGAGTTCCATCGCAATACAATTTTGTTTGTTTTTTGTGGTACTGGGGGTTGAACACCCCAGAGGCATTCCACCTCCAAGCTACACCCCCAGCCCTTTTTTATTTTTGGTTTTGAAACAGGGTTTCACTAGGTTGCTGACAGTCTCCCTAAGTTGCTGAGACTGACTTCGAACCTGTGATTCTTAAGACCTGTGTGTCTTAACCTCCCAAGTACTGGGATTACAGGCGTGCGCCACCACGCCCGGCTCAACCAACCTAATTTTCAAACACAAATTCTGCTTCTAAGAAAACCTCAATGTGTTCCTATAATGTCCTGTGTGAAATAACTTCTGTAACATTGAAGAACATGACTGAAGCCTTCAAAGATGTATAATATGTACCTGTTTAGTGGTTTCTGGTTTGTAGTAGTCATCATTTATTTAAACTAATGGGATGGGTTGGGCAGGGAAGGGGGATGTGCACTGGTAATTCAGAATTGTAGGTTATATGTGATCATTTATGTTTGGGTGTGTGGTACATGTGTAATGGGTGACTGTTTTTAGCAGAGTTACTTCAAATGTATTTTTACTGGATTTAATATGAAGATTTATTTTTATTTCCAAAGCATTGAGTAGCTAATGATTTGGGAGAGAATTTGAATAATTTATTGGGGTAAAGAATTTAAAAAGTTAAAAAAAGAATTGACTGTGGCTTTAATCATATCTTTTGAGAATAACAGTACATTATTCATTTAATAAGAAAGCCCCATTTACATAATTTGCATAATGGGTTTTTTTTCCATTTCAAAAATACTTGTATGTACAGGATCTCTTTTTTTTTTTTTTTTTTTGCGGTACCAGGGATTGAACGCAGGGGCATTCTACCTCCGCGCTACGCCCCCGGCCCTTATTTTTTTTATACTTTATTTTGAAACCGGGTCTCACGAAGTTGTGGAGGGCCTCACTAGGTAGAGAGAGAGAGAGAGAGAGAGAGAGACAGAGAGACAGAGAGACAGGGAGAGAGCGAGAGAGCTAAGGCTGGCCGCGAACCCGGATCCTCCGATCTCTGCCTCCCAAAGTACTGGGATTACAAGTGTGCGCCACCACACCTGGCCCCAGGATCTCATTTTAATTTAAATCCAGAGACAGTTAAGTTAGGGATTTAAACAAAGCACTTGATACTTCTTTGCAGGGTAGATTGATAGCAAAACCTGTCTTCTATAGAATTTTAAGGAATAGTTTCTATAATCAATAAATAATTCGTGTGATTTCTAGGTTTTGATGGTGGTTTTTAAATTTTTATTTCCCCAGGGATGATGATGTTTTGTTTGTGTGTGAAGGAGAGCCATTTATTGGTAAGTGACTTTCTTTAAAGCTGATTTTGTCTGCCAAAAAAAAAAAAAAATGAAGTAGTAAATCTTTTACATGGATGTATTATGGCTGTACTCACATCTTCACATTGCTCTATTCTGCATTGGATATATGTGTTAGTGTACATTTTAAACTTGAATTATATGATCATTTTTTAGTATGGGTACTTCCTCTCTTCCATGCCTTTAAGATGCTCTGAACTTGGACATGTTTGCTCACTATGACATGATAGAATGGTTTTTATTTTAGAAACTACAACTATTTTGTTTTAAAATTTTCTCTTTAATAGTAGTTGTCAAAATTTCTGAGTGTTATGTCACATATTCGTCAGTGTGTATTGCTTGTGTAAGTAGTGCTTGGCAGTCTTTAATTACTGGTCAGCTTAGTCAAAATGTGTCTTCACATCAACCACACAGGCACATACACGGAACTACCTTTGATTTGGAACATAGTATATACAGCTGAATATCTTTAAAACGCCGAAAGATTACATAAAACAAATACTCCTCAATGAGTATTTTATTTACTTAATTCCATATAATATAAATGAATATTTTTTAAAGTATCACAATAATTGTATTTGGTTTGTGGAGATAGTTCTAAGGATCTTTGCTCTGGTAGTTGCCAACTTACAAGTAATGTCTGTCTCTATCTTAAAACTGTGAGCAAAAACCTTTCCTCATCTTCTTTTATCCATTGACCTGAGGGTTGTCAGACAGTGGTTAATTGGTTTGCTGCATACATATAAACAAAACGAAGTTACTTATTGAGCTGGGCATGGTGGTGCATGTCTGTAATCCTAGTACTTGGGAGGCTGAGGCAGGAGGATTGCAGATTTGCAGTCAGCCTCAGCAACTTAGTGAGACCCTGTTTCAAAATAAAAAAATAAAATGGGCCTAGGGGTAGAGCTCAGAGGCACAATGCCCCTGGGTTCAATGCCCAGTAACACACACACACACACACACACACACACACACACACACACAAACGCACGCACGCACGAAGAAGGTATTTATTAAATGATAGTCAGGCTAGGGGTTTTGCTTAGTAGTAGAATGTGTGCGTAACATGCATGAGGCCCTGGGTTCAATCCCCATCACCAAAATAAAAGAATGAACAATCAGCTGGGGTTGGTTTTGTTTTTATTACTCTGAACTCTTAAGTTGAAAAATACTTTGTATGTTTTCCTCCTCTACATTTATTGATGCTCAGATCAGCTTACTGTGGAAACCTTCAAGTCATTTTAACACAACCTACTAGTCTCTTATAATTTCCTTACTATTTAGAATAATAAAATGTTCATCTTGCTCTTTTCTTGTCCCAGATCTGGATTGATATATTTTCCAAGACTTGATGTCATGATTTCAAGACACACTCTGGGCACGAGGGTCACTCTTTGCCCCTGGGTTCATGATTATTACTAGGCCTTTGTGATGACTAGAGTTGGAAATACGTAGGTAGCTCGAGATAATATTTACATATAACATAGGTTCTTTTAAGTATATATAATATAAGATAGATAAGTAAAATATATCATGGGTTCATACTAATACTTAAAGTTTATATTCAGGATCATAGGGATTTTACTTAAACTCTTCTGTTTTGCATTTGTCTCCTTTCCTCCATATCAATAATCATGATTTTCAGGATTATAGGAAATGATAGAATTGTAATGTCACATTATTATTCATTTATTTAATTTAACCTCACAAAACCCACATAAACATACCAGAGTAACAATTCCAATACTTTTAATTCCAGTATGGTTCTAAAAGTAGTTACCCAGTTTTTGCATATGCTCATTCCTTTCTCCTCTTACTATAAATAGTTGTGTTTCTGCATTGTTGTAATACATAGTCATTATATTCTATACTCTGTCCCTTATAACCCTCATTTAATTTTACTTCTTCAAGTGTATTTAATACTTATGTCAATGTTTCCAGTGGTTGTCTTGTTTAAAACTTGTTCTCTAATAGATTCCTCTAAAAGCTTGTGAGAATGGTTTCATCTGACATCTTGCACATTTTAAAAGTTTGTGGTTTTTGTACTTGAAAGTCGGATATAGAATCATGTCAAAGTTTATCAAATTATAAACTTCAACTATGTTTATTTTGTGTCAGTTACACACTAGTAAAGTTATTTTAAAATCCATAGTTAACATTTTCTTTATTTGAATGCCTTAGATATCTTACTTCATTTTATTCTAGCATAAGTTTGGCATTAAAAAATCTGATCTTAGCTGGGCGTGGTGGCGCACGCTTGTAATCCCAGTACTTGGGAGGCTGAGACCAGATGATCCGGGTTCGCGGCCAGCCTCAGCTACTTAGTGAGGCCCTCTGCAACTTTGTGAGACCCGATTTCAAAATAAAGTATAAAAAATAGGGCTGGGGGTGTAGCTCGAAGGTAGAATGCCCCTGGGTTCAATCCCCGGTACCACAGAAAAAAAAAAAAAATCTGATCTTGAAGCCAGGCATGGTGGCACACGCTTGTAATCCCTGTACTTGGGAGGCTGAGACCCGAGGATCTGGGTTTTCGGTCAGCCTCAGCTACTTAGTGAGGCCCTCCGCAACTTAGTGAGACCCTGTTTAAAAAAAAAAAAAAGAATAAAAAAATAGGGCTGGGAGTGTAGCTCGAAGATAGAATGCCCCTGGGTTCAATCCCCAGTACCTCAAAAAAAAAAAAAAAACTGATCTTAAGTGATTATTTTTCCTGGATCACCCAAAAGATTTTTCCTTCTCTAAAGTACAATGTTTTAACTGGGTATGATGGTGCACACCTGTAATCCCAGTACTTGGGAGACTAAGACAGGAGGATCACAGTTTTAAGGCCAGCCTCAGCAACTTAAGGAGACTTTGTTTCAAAATAAAAAAAAAATGGGGCTGAGGATGTAGCTCAGGTAGATTGCCTCTGGGTTCAATCCCTAGTACCATAAATAATTAATAACAGTACAGTATTTTAGTAGAATATTTCTTGGAGTTCTGGGTTGGTTTTCTCAGTTATGAGGTGGATCCTTTTCAATATGTAATTTCAAATATGTATAATTTTTAATTTCAGAAAAGTTTTCTTGAAACTTAAATTACATATTTTGTCTTCATACTTTGATTTTCTTTAAGGACTCCTATTGTACATATGTTAATCTTCAACACTGTCTTTTACATTTGAACCTTCTATTATAAATCCTTTCATCTCTTTCTTCATTGTTATTTGACTTTTACAGCATTTTTCTTTTCCGCCATTTCCCTTAAGGCATTATCTGTTGTGTTCCTTCATGCTTGTGTTTCTTCTAGTTTACTATTCACTTCTGAAATGTTTTTTTTCTCTTATTTCTACTTCTTTCCTTGCCTCGTTTCTGAATTTTATGATTCTAGTTTATGTTGTTATTTTATACTTTATTTACTTCTTTTAGCATATCTTCAGATATTAGATTTATCTGTTTCATAGGTATTTTTTCTGGCATGTCTTCATTCTCTCTAGCATAATGTATGTGATTGTTCTTATTCTTTAATATTTTTGTATAGATTTGATCTCAGTCCTTTCCTGTTGCTGATTTTCATGTGAAATTAACTTGAGAGGTGATGACTGACTTAAGGAAAGTTTTCCTAATTTCATGGCTCTAGAGTTCCCTTTTATTTTCTGGTATGTTCTGGCCTATTAGAATTTCTTAACTTTTATCCGGACTTCTTTTTCTTTGTCTCTGTTGTCTTTGTTTTTTTTCAACTTGAATTCCTTCCCCAACATCTTGTAGACAACTCCTTAGAAGGGAGTTTTGGATGGTTGGTTTTGAGAGATAATTTCCAGCCCTTTTAAATGTTACCACAAACTACATGCACTACCCAAGCAATGACCCCTCCTGTCCTCAGTCTGCTGTTCTCACACAGCCTTGCTGAGCTGTGGAGGCAGCACTCACGGATTGATCACATATGCTGTAGTTTCTCTGCTTTCTCCTTCACAAACACTGATAACGTGGCACTCGTAGAGCTGTGTGTGTTGGTGGGAATACTTTATCTCCTAATTTTAATTTTAGAGGCTGCCTGTGGGTTGGAGTTTTGCCATCCTAGAAGCTCTGATAAACTTTTATGGTGGATTTAATTTCAGAAGTTACGCCGTTGTCATCTTCCCAGAATTGCCAGTCTTAATATTTTTATTATTTTCTACATGTCCTCTCTAGATCCTCAGACAGATTCTAAACTACCTGAAGGATTGTTCGGATCCCACACAGACTGGCTAACTTTAAATGTTGGAGGGCGGTACTTTACAACTACACGGTAGGTTTCTGTGTGTGTGTGTGTGTGTGTGTGTGTGTGTGTGTGTTAGTGAGCATGAGAGAATGAAAGCGACTGTATGTATTGCTTATTCTTTCCTTCAATTTGCTGATCCCCTTAAAATATATTCAAATGCTGCTTAAATATACTTACATGATATGAAATCATTTTTTTAGAAAGGTTTTTGAAGAGAAAAGTAGAACATATCATTCCAGAGAGCATAAAATGCCTGAATTCAGTGTTTTAGAACATGCATTTTAGATATCAGTAATACACAGGCAATGCAAGTAAAAACTAACAGTATTAAGATTTGTAGGACTACAACTACTTGTATTAAAGGGATCAGAAAAATCTAAGTTTAGAAGATCAAAAGTATTACAACATAATGTATTGCTAGAAGGAGAGATTGGCATTTAAATTTAAAGAAACTAAAACAATATTTAAATCAAAGGAAGTGCCAGATTGGAAGGGATTTTGATAAATGGCAACTTACTGCACGTTTTTGTTTCCCAGCATTACTCCTACCAGGTTATAGCATGCATCTTTTTGAGAGAACAGCTGAAATCGAGTATGCTCTTGACTTAAATATGTTTGTTTATAAAGACACATGGAGAAATCAATTTTTTTCCCTGAATTCTTAGGAGCACTTTAGTGAATAAAGAACCTGACAGTATGCTGGCCCACATGTTCAAGGACAAAGGTAAGTACAACACATTATTTTTACATTTTGTGTGATCTGCTTATACCTGTGTGACGTTGTAACTCCTGACCTTCTGAACTTTTTAGTGGTGTCAATAATTTTCACAGGAGTAAAAACTTACCACTAGTGTATTACTCAGTTTTCTTCCATGAATTCTAATTTTATTTTGTGCTTATGGGGGGCTTTCTTCATTATAATGGTGATGTAGGTGTCTGGGGAAACAAACAGGACCATAGAGGAGCTTTCTTAATCGACCGAAGTCCCGAGTACTTTGAACCCATTTTGAACTACTTGCGTCACGGACAGCTCATTGTAAACGACGGCATTAACTTACTGGGTGAGTTTTCAACGTAATTCCTCACAGTTTTATAAGGTTAGAATTTTTATTTTCATTTAGTAATATATATCTTCACAGAGTAAAAGTATATCTTTTCCAATATTTTTAAAACTATAGATTTTCACACCTATATGAGTGTATATATAATATAGGTATAAAAATAAATATTGGCACAGGTAGTCTTTCAGGTCTGTAGTCTTTGTATGTTTGGGTATATGCCTAACTTATAATTTTTAATTTTAGATTTTCAATAGATCAAAATTCTATCACAAGGGACTTTGGTTTTGTTGTTATATTTTTGTAAATTGAACCATGACTGTGATTTGGCTTGAAGTTACGGATCTTTCCATTCTATTGAGCGGTAGAGTGGTCATGAGGGGAAACCATGCTTTTTGAATCAAGACTACAGTAGAGTCTCGGTTCTACAACTTAATAGAAGATTAACTTGAGGAAAGTCTCACTGAGTCCCTTTTGAAAAATTAATATGAAAATCTCACCCCTACCTACATCATAAGATTTTTATGGAGGTTCATGGAAATGATGTAGGCAAAAGCCCTTTTAAAGTAGTGATTATAACCAGGCATAGTGGCACATGCCTATAATTCCAGTACTTGGGAGGCTGAGACAGGAGGATTGCAAGTTGCAGAGCAGCCTCAGCAATTTAGGGAGAGTTTCAGCAACCTAGTGAGACACTGTTTCAAAATAAAAAATAAAAAGGGGTAGAGATGTAGCTCTGAAGTAGAATGCCCCTAGGTACAATCTCTAGTAACACACAAAAATAAAATAAAATAAAGTGGTGATTGCATATTTGAAAACTTATAGGCCTTTATACCAGCAGTTTTGTATGACTATAACAAAAGACCCAAGGCAGCTAACTTCTAAAGAGAAAAGGCAAGCCGGAGCCGGGCGTGGTGGCGCACACTTGTAATCCCAGTACTTTGGGAGGCGGAGACCGGAGGATCCGGGTTTGCGGCCAGCCTCAGCTTTCTCTCTCTCTCTCTCTCTCCCTGTCTCTCTCTCTCTCTCTCTCTCTCTCTCTGTTTAGTGAGGCCCTCCACAACTTCATGAGACCCGGTTTCAAAATAAAGTATAAAAAATAGGGCCGGGGGTG
>PVJS01020523.1:0-12871 GCA_004027185.1 Glis glis | reverse complement strand
CGTGAGACCCAGTTTCATAATAAATTACAAAAAATAGAGCCAGGAGTGTAGCTCGGAGGTAGAACGTTCCCTGGGTTCAATCCCCGGTACCGTAAATAAATAAATAAATAAATAAATAAATAAATAAATAAGAGAAAAGGCTTATTAGCTCAGAGTTTCGGCAGTTCAGAGTCCAAGGTGAAGTGGGCGCCATTGGTTTGGTCTCTGGGGAGGGTGGCAGATGGTAGTCACATCATGGAGGAAGCATGTGCAGGAGCAAACGGTCACATCTCAAACCTGGGCAGAAAGATAGCGACCGGGGTTGCGCAGTCCCTCAGAGACGTGCCTCTAGTGACCCGAGGCCCTGCCATCGGGCCCACCTGGAAAGGCCCACGGCACCTCCCAGCGCTGCCACGCTAGGGACCAAGCCTTGACGTGGCTTTGGCGTTGGGCATCAGCATCCAAGGCATAGACCCTCCACATGACTTAATTTGGTTTGGTGTTGGTACTTATGGAATGGTAGGGAGTGTGGCAAGCTTGAGTTCACATGTCTACTCAGCTTTAGAAAATGAAATTGTTGCCATGTGAGTAATAGGGACTTAAGGTGCCAGAGCCTTGATTTTTAAGGAAAAGCTGGGTATCTAGAATTCTATTTGTCAGATTTTCTGATTTTTAAACCCTACATGCTGCCAGGTGTGGTGGCGCACGCTTGTAATCCCAGTACTTGGGAGGCTAAGACTGGAGGATTGCGGGTTTGCGGCCAGCCTCAGCTCCTTAGGCCCTCCACAACTTAGTGAGACCCTGTTTCAAAATAAAAAATAGGGCTGGGGGTGTAGCTCGGAGGTGGAATGTCCCTGGGTTCAATCCCCAGTACCGCAAAAAAATTAAAAAAACAAAAAAACGAAAGAAACCACTACATGCAGAACCCATGAGGTTCTGCTAGTTTACAATCTTTGTAGTGAAATAGAAAACACCCAGTGACTTAATGTTGCTGTCTTAAACTTTATAGTCCCTTTAAAATGTACCCATTGCAACAAAATGATATTATTTGAGCCTCTCAGATAAGTTCATAACTGTTCCTAACTAAATTGTTGTTTCTTTTAAAAAATGTTTTCTTCCAACTCTTGCTTTATATTCTTCATAGTCTTTTTTTGGTTATAGTCATTCTGCAGAAGTTATTATTCTAAAAATAGCCAGCGATGTGTGTCATAGAAATCTTTTCAATGTCTATATCGCTCTGCAGCTCTTCACTCTGAGAGCCACTTCCTTCCTTCCCCTGCATGTTTTAGACCTCAGCTTTAACCGACCTGTTTATTCCTCCCATCTTACTTTGTCCTTGAATCAATAGCATTTTGTACCCTTCCAGCCTAGAAGGTGACATCAGAAGTAGATATCCATGCTAAGACTTTTATAATCCAATCTATTACCAAGATTTGCTTGCTTTTCATTTTTCTCAACCATTTTATTTATTCAGTTGTTCAGCAACCAGAGCTTTCTGCTAAGTTTTTAAGTTTTAAGGTTTTTAAGTTCTTAAGTTTTTAAGGTTAATTCTAAACCTAGAATTAGAAGCATCCATACCACATTCCCTGAGAGGTTCTGATTTACCCAGAAGAGCAAGGCCTGCTAGAACCTCTTCATGGTGGCTTTCTCCCAGGCGCAGACGTCTGGCTGCTGTGTAGGAGGCAGCCAGAGAGGGGCCACCCTGACGAGGGAGGGACGTGGGTGCCAGGGTGGCTCCCAGGTGGGATGCTGGCTGTCCAGGACCTGGGTTCTACAATTGGATTACTGGAGATGGAGTTGATTTTCAAAGAAAAGATTATTTTCTTCTTCCCCAATAACTGCTTGTTGTTTCCTTATTAGTTTAGAGCTGTTTGGAAGGAGGGATTATGTCTCTTACTTTCTTTGTCATTCCTGAGTTCTTAGTAGTTTTTTTTTTCCTGACCAAGTGAACCCAGTCAACTGAGTCACTGAGTCTTCATTTGAAAGATAGTGGATCCTAGATTTATTCTTACATACTGTGATGAGAGAGAGTAAACATACACACCTAAAGGATGTGCATATATATTTTTAACCAAATTAAGCAAGGGATAGATGAAATCCCTTTTATCAATTAGAAATTGTTTTAAAAACTTATTCTCCTGTAAAAAGAAATTTGAGTTATACTTTTGACTTTTGTTGTGAAGCTGACGTAAACTTTTATTCACTTATTTCATTTTCTGATTAAGTAAGTAAAATACATTTATGGCAAACCTAATCAGATTTGCTCCATTAAAAAAGTAAATGAAATGTTAAGATTAAGGGAACTAATCACTTTTATTGCATTCATAGGTCATTAAATCAGTTGTTTTAAGAATATGTAGTGCTAAGGTTTCTTGCCTGTGGTCTACTTAAAAAAATTATCAGAAGTAATTTTGAAATATGAAAGGCTTTTGTTCAGTTTTCTAAGTTTCTCTTCTGCAGAAAAACCTTTGTTTTAAAGATACTTTTCACTAATCCTGTATGTATGTTCTAAACATTAGTTACTTGTCTGCTGTGACTGATGGTCTACTTGTTGAATTTCAGTTCCATCATGAGAATTTAAAAAGGAATTCTTTATAAATATCAAAATGAATTAACTGTAAAAATCACATCCTTTTTTTTTTATAGGCGTGTTAGAAGAAGCCAGATTTTTTGGCATTGACTCATTGATTGAACACCTAGAAGTGGCAATAAAGGTGAGGTTCTTTTTGCCTTGGCTAGTATTACATTTACAGTATGTGTTGTCCAAAAACCCTCACTAATCTTTTAATATCTATTTCAAGAATTCCCAACCACCAGAGGATCATTCACCAATATCTAGAAAGGAATTTGTTCGATTTCTGCTAGCAACTCCAACCAAGTCAGAATTGCGTTGCCAGGTAATTTAAATAGACTTTTTAATGACTTACTTGTATCAGCAAATCTGTAAGTAAAGTTTTACATCCTTCTAGGGTTTGTTTTGTTTTGCCTTATTTTCTTTTCCCATGCAAGATATAACTTAATTATGAGCCATAGCATTGGTCTGATTTTAAAATGATTATCCAAAAAGAGATGTGATAGTCTTATTGTCTAATTGTGCCTTGTGAAGTCATTTTTGAGTATTACATGGAAATAGCAGCAATTTCTAAAAAGTTAGTATTTGTACAATTGCTATGTATGGCTAGTCAGCGACAGATACTTTTACTTTTGTGTATTGTAGCATTACAATTTTGAAAAACACAATACCCATCTTTTCTCAATAAAAGTGTCACAAATTCTTGAATTAATAAAGTAGCTGAATTAGAATCAAGTAACACTTCTCAGTAGGTATATGACAGACTAGAATCCCTCTTTAGAAACTCCTGCACATAAATGTGAAGTATAGCCAAGCTGTATCCTAATGTATGTACAAAGTTTCCTGTTAAAGGCACACACTTCATGTATCTAAGTTCCATTTGCTAGTGTTTTGTAATAAACTCCAAGTGACTGAACCGCCACTTGCTTCTAGAAACTTGGTGGTAGCTATAGTGATTAAATTCAATACAAACAGATGGCTTAAACATTATGACAGTTTGTGCTTTTTAATTTCAGGGTTTAAACTTCAGTGGTGCTGATCTTTCTCGTTTGGACCTTCGATACATTAACTTCAAAATGGCCAATTTAAGCCGCTGCAACCTTGCACATGCAAATCTCTGCTGTGCAAATCTTGAACGAGCTGATCTTTCTGGATCAGTGCTTGATGTAAGAATCATTTTTGGTCGTGAGGAAAATTAAAATTTTAAGCTATTGAGCAGTCTCAAAATGCAGGAATTATATCTTTCTTATTGGAGTTTTTACTTGCAAACGGTTCATTTACTATGTTGATGATAAAACTTAAGGCTCACTCTGAAAGTGGAATGGGTTGGTTTTACAACTTTATATCCTTTAGTAAACATAGACCTGAAAGGTTTAGCAACCAATAAGAAATTAAATCTTGAAATTAGGTCCTCATCTCTTCAATATTGGTAGTTTCTATGAATTACAAAGGTAGAGCTGAAAAGAACCTTTGCAATTAGTCAGCCTCATTCCTGGAATGGGAGTGTGTGGCTGCTCTCGAAGCATTAGCAGAGATATTTTGAAATAAACACAGTATATATCAGCTTGGAAGTTAGCATTCACTGGTGCTCTTCTTCTGTGCACATGTGGGTATGGGTGTATTTGTATTTATATATGCAGCTGTATGTATGTATTTATGTAACAGTTATCTGTTAGCTGGAATTAGCGGCTATATGAAGAACCAGTAACAACTTTTAAGATCCTTAATACTAAGGCCCAAGTGTGTATGTCTTTTGAATTCTACCTATTACAGCATCTTGCCTTTAATAGTCATTGATGAGATTATTATGATTTTGGTTTTATTCCTTGCCTTATATCAGATCTAGTTTAAAAAAATCTGCTAATATACATGTTAGATCCTATCATTCTCTTTGTTTCATCTTATGATGAGGGTCAGATCAGTAGCAGAATAGGCAAAAGACTTAAGTACACAAAGAAAAAGTTTTAAGAACTTAGTCTTTAGTGAAATGTTGAAAGCAAGCTTGGTTTTTGTTAAGGACAGAAAAAGAAAACGACAGACAATCTGGATAATTCAATACAACTGGTTTTGCGTTCTATTTGATTGTATTACCAACTGTGAACCTGAGCCATGATTTTCTTCTCTGTAAACTAAGACTCATAGTACTTTTTGTATCCATGTCGTATAGCAGATGTGAAGGCCAGTGTACACACACATGTGTGTATAAAATTACTTGACAAATTGAAGTGTTACTAGACAATAAGATTATTCATAATAATAAAAATGGCTGTGTTAAAGAGTCATTGCCTAGAGTGTAAGTTGTGAGGGTCAAAACGAGTTCCTCACTGTCTTTGGCATTCGAAGGTGGCTTCTGATAATAGCATGTGCACTGCAGTGTCCACAAGATATGGTACATGCTAAGCATTCTGCCAGCAAGATGCCCCTACAGCTCCCACCACTCTTGCTGAACTGCTCGCCCAGGTTATAGTTTTGCTTCTTTCCCTCGTGACCTTTGCGTGGGAATCCTCCACTCCTGCTATAAAGCAGGCCGGTCTCAGTTGCTATCACTGAGAGGGTTAAGCACTTATGCCTATGCCATACTATGTCTAGACTGTCCGCATGCTTTAGAGTGTTTCTTCTGCATGCTCTGTCCATTATTGACTTAGCCTCCTGCGTAGAAACTGAAATGCAAATTCAGGCATGACCTCGCCAGTACATATTCCCAGTCCAAGAATTATGGAGTTGTAAGAGGTTATAGAATGGTAAGGATTGAAGTGTCTCTTTGGTATGCCCTTGTTATTTTACACCTGAGAAACTGCAGCCTAGAGACTTGCCAAAAGGCTAGTTTTTAGAAGAGTTGGAACTGGAATCTGAAATGTATGTTTTCCTTTCCTTGTTTCTTTTGTTAAGGACTTTTTCATTTGGAAAATGTTAAATATTTACAAAACTAGAATAATACAGTGAATCCCCCCTTGTACCTCCCATCATTTTTTTTTTTTTTGCAGTACTGGGGATTGAACCCAGGGACATTCTACCTCCCAGCTACAACCCCAGCCCCATTTTTTATTTTATGACGTGTTTATAGTAGATCCTAGAATATTCATGGGATACTTTAGGTTTGTTATTGTTATTACTTTTTTTGTGGTACTGGGGATTGAACCCAGGGGCATTCTACCTCCGATCTACACCCCTAGTCCTATTTTTTATTCCTTATTTTGAAACAGGGTCTCACTAAGTAGCTGAGGCTGGCCGCGAACCCGGATCCTCTGGTCTCAGCCTCCCAAGTACTGGGATTACAAGCGTGCGCCACCACGCCTGGCTAGTACCTCCATCATTTACCTTCAACAAATATCAGCAGGTGATCAATTTTGTTTTGTCTGTACCTCGCCACAATTATAAAGCAACTCATTTCACCTATAAATATTTTTGTCTCTTAAAGATAAGGGGCACTTGAAAAATAATACCATTATCATACAATAAAAATAACAGTAATAACTTGCTTTCATCAAAACACACTGCCTCTCTTAATTAAGCAGGACAGCACAGTTCTGATGACTGCAAGCTGGCTCTATTAACCGAGTTCTAAAATCAAGGCATTACCAACCTGCTTTCTGTTTGATGAATAGAGGCTAAAATGCTTTACATGGAAAATTTAACTTTAGATGGAAAATTTAACTGCAATTTCTCATTTATTTGCTTCCTTATGAGATGTCATAGTACAGCCCTGAGTATAGCAAGCTACTTACATAATTACCTTAGGAACTTCTCATAACATTTACAGTGAGTTTTACTTGGGAGCATCCCATAGAGAACCGGAGGCATTTATTTGCATATATCAGCTTCCTGTCTTGTTATATTTTCAAGGACATAAAATCCAGTTGTCCTTTAGTTATTTTGGTCCTTCCAGGTCCTTATTATCTTACCTATGTAGTTAGAACTTCTAAGCTACCTTATGTTAGGCATTGGCCCAGATGGGAACGAGCGCATGCTTGTTAATTATCTGTGCTTATGATGGTCCTGGTCTCATCTCTCTTTTACTAGAATTTACTATAGGCTGAAGGAATTACATGTATAAAACAAGGATTTCTCTTGATAGGTATGGCTTGATCAGCCTTAAGACTTTAGACAAAATTGTCATTCATATTGTGCCTTGCAGTTTTTATTTTCTTGAGTTGGGGTCTCACTGTGTTACCTGAGCTCGCCTTGACCTTTGACCGCTGCCTCCGCCTCCTGAGCAGCTGGGATTACAGGTGTTCATCACTGCACCCAGCTTTTGCCTTACAATTTTTTAAAAATATTTTTACATTTCTCTTCTTCATCGATCATTATAATTTGTGAAGGTCTAATGTTAACCTCAACTTTATAGATAAGCTTCCCATTTTAACGAGTAGTTCTCAGAGTTGGAATTTGATGGCTTTGAACCCTTTGAGATGAAATAACAATTTAAAACTCAAACATATTTTCTAGCATTTACTTTCTGCGCTGCATTATGTATTGTGATGTGGGTACCTGAGGTTGACAGTGTGGTTGGAACAGAAAAAACTGACAAGCATCCTGTGAAGTAGCCCTGACATAGCAGCCCTTAACTGCTGTCATTAGAATTCTGGCCTTTGAAATGAAAGTGGTTGTAGCATCTTGGAAAACCAAGAATCCCATTTATTGATTCCTATACTGATGAGGAAGGGAAAATCCATACCCCTAACGAGTTTATGCCTTTCTTACCTATGTATTTTGGCCATCAAATTGTCATGCCTAAACTGTTTATAAAAATAGAAATAAGCCAGGTGTGGTGGAGCATGCCTGTAATCCCAGCTACTTGGAAGGCTGAGACAGGAGGATTTCAGTTTGAGACCAGCCTCAGGAATGTATTAAGAGTCTCAGCAACCTAGTAAGACCCTGTTTCAAAATAAAAAATAAAAAGGGCTAAGGGTTGTAGCTCAGAGGTAGAATTCCTCTGGGTTCATTCCCCAGTACCAATATATATATATATATATATATATATATATATATATAGAGAGAGAGAGAGAGAGAGAGAGAGAAATAAGGTGTTATACTTCTGATCTACCCAACTTCTTTATCTAAACCCTTGTTTCATGTGAAGTAAGCATGCTGTTATTATTTCAACATTTGTTTCTTTTAAAACAGCTTTTCTAAAAGAAGTACTTTAATTTTTTTTCAACTCTTAATGAGTTTCACTAAAAGAGTATTGTAAACAGAAAATAATTGATTGCGAATGTGTTGACTTGGGTCTTCTCTTCTCTTTTCTTTTCTTTTCTTTTCTTTTCTTTTCTTTTCTTTTCTTTTCTTTTCTTTTCTTTGCAGTGTGCAAATCTCCAGGGAGTCAAGATGCTCTGTTCTAATGCAGAAGGAGCATCCCTGAAGCTCTGTAATTTTGAGGATCCTTCTGGTCTTAAAGCCAATTTAGAAGGTAAGATCCTATCTGTAAATACCTGTGCTATGGTGAAAGCAGGCCATAAAGTCAAAAGCCCAGCAAAATAATTGTCAAGGGTAAAATAGGAGGGCTGTAGGGAAATAGGCTTCTTCTATTGCTATATTTGGAGAGTTTGAAAAGGTGCTTCCAGTCTCAATCCTATGCTAATCAAAACTGAAGATTCAGCCAAGTGTGGTGGTGCACACCTGTAATCCCAGTACTGGGTGGTTGAGGCAGGAGGATTGCAGGTTTGAGGACAGCCTCAGCAAGTAATGAGACTCTCATCAACCTAGCGAGGCCCTGTTTCAAAATAAAAAAAAAAATAGGGCTGGGGATGTAGCTTGAAGGTAGACTGCCCCTGAATTCCTGTTTGCACAAAGCCAGATGTTTTTTGTCAAGTTTTAGTAATTCATTATTGCTTTGTTGTATTTGATGAACTGGATATTTTGTTTACTTTTATAGTAGAAGACGTAGTCCTTGTCTTCCTTGTCATAAACTCACGGAGGCATACTATAAAAATGCTAATTATCATAGGGCTGGAGGTGTAGCTTGGAGGTAGAACACCTCTGGGTTCAATCCCCAGTAGTGCAAAAAAAAAAAAAAACAAAAAATATTGTTGAAACATTCTTAATTTATACCATAAGTAAGCAAATTGCCAACATTGAACTTTGTATAAGTTAGTTGAGAGATTGAAATTTCAGGTTTATTTTCAAAAGTTTTAGGAGACTGTCATTTACTTCCATAAGTCATCTTAGAGTTTTGTTGAAAGTGGATGACAATATTCTAAAATCTGTTCACCATAGGTGCTAATCTGAAAGGTGTGGACATGGAGGGAAGTCAGATGACAGGAATTAACCTGAGAGTTGCTACCTTAAAAAACGCAAAGTTGAAGAACTGTAACCTCAGAGGAGCGACTCTGGCAGGAACAGACTTAGAGGTGAGTTTTACACTCTATAATTAGGAGTATCTCACGCTAAATGTATTGAAATCATAAACAAAGTGGTTGGCTAGTGAAGTGCCTGCCAGGGGACGTGCCGGTGCAGCTGGAGGGATATTTTCCTTTCAGTTGCTTGTTCAAACACATCTCAGTCCACAGCAGGATCCGTCTCCTAAGTCACAGGCGCCAGTTCCGGAAGTGAAGACTCACCCGAGATTCTGCCTGGGCTGATTTCATTTTTCTTCTTTTCCTTGGGTTTTTCTCAAGTAGATAAATTTCACAGAGAATTTCATTAATCAAATTTATTGTATTTTCCGTCAGTTTTAATTCCAGATAATTTAATGTGCCAAATTATCTCTTGAACTACTTGAGAACTTTAAATGATAGCCAGGTTTGAAATCAGATTCAGGAAAAGCCTATTTTAAATTGACATCATAAGCTGGCGTGGTGGCCCAGGCTTGTAATCCCAGTACTTGGGAGGCTGAGACAGGAGGATCCCAGGTTCCCGGCCAGCCTCAGCTACTTAGTGAGGCCCTCTGCAACTTAATGGGACCCCGTTTCAAAATAAAGAATAAAAAATAGGGCTAGGGATGTAGTTCAGAGGTAGAATGGCCCTGGGTTCAAGCCCCAGTACCGCAAAAAATAAAAATAAATGAAATAAATTGACATCATACTCTTTTTGAATCCCAGTTTGAGCTCTTGACTTTGTCCAGCCATCTTTTCCATGGGAATTCTCTTCTGTGTGTGTTCTTGACTGCAGGGTTAGCCAGGAGACTTGGACTGCATCAGTGAGTCCAGCCGTCTTTTCCATGGGAATTCTGTTCTGTGTATGTTCTTGACTGCAGGGTTAGCCAGGAGACTTGATCTGCATTAGTGAGTCTGGTCACACCTTCTGCAGTGAGGAACACGTTCTGTATCGCTGCTGTTCAACGAGGCAGCTAACTAGCCACATAGAGCTGTTGAGCACTATAGCTTTTCTCACCTGAGAAACTGATTTTTCAGTTTTAGCTAATTTTAATTCATTTCAGTGTGGCCGGTGGCTATCATATAGTACAGCTTTGTACAAGAAAATGTGACACAAATAGGATTGCAGAGGACAGTCTGTGAAAATTTAGATTGCTGTTGATTTTTTAAAATGTTTTTGACTTCATCTTGATAACTCTCAGGAACAGAGTAGCAGAACCCTTTAGACTTAAAGGCTAAAAGAGTTGGCCTAAGGCTGACAGTATAATCCTCTTGTGAATTAATGGTTATTACATTGCAATCTGTTCTGGGTTTTAATTGCCTGCTTTTAAGATATATGAACAGAAGGGACATGCTTCTTTAACCTTGTTTTTATAGATATAAAAGTATATGTATATCTATATTTGTGGTGGTCAGCTTGCGCATCGATCAGGGATAACAAATATAGATAGAAGAAAATCTGACTTTAAGATACATGGTCAGAGGTGTTTCAAAAATTAACTGTTTTATAATATTGGAACCTTGTCCTCATATGGCCAGATATCATTTTGAGAGGAAACAGATTAGGCCCTAAGTCTTCCTAAGAGTTGTGGGAACCTTATTTTGTCTTACAGAACTGTGACCTCTCTGGGTGTGACCTTCAGGAAGCCAACCTGCGCGGCTCCAACGTGAAGGGGGCCATATTCGAAGAGATGCTGACCCCACTGCACATGTCACAGAGTGTCAGATGAAGATGGCGAGATGAACAGTGTCCCCTTGTCATTTCCTTTCTCCACCCACTCAGTTGTCTAGAAGAAATAACACTGTCGTATTTAAAAATATGTTTAGAGGATTATGCTTGTTCTCAGTGGTGCATAAGGGGGAAAATGGATTTTCCTCACATTCTGATTTTATCAGAAAAGCACTCATTTAATAGATGTAGGGAAACTAGATTATACTGCTGCCTTTGAATGGGGTAGGGGGATTTGCCTGGATTTATAACCAGGAATAGTATCTATTCTATTTGCTTTTAAATAGGCATGATGTGGAAATACCATCTTGGTTTAAGATGCATTTGAGAATTTTAATTTATGAAAAGCACAACATATGCAATTATATTTATTGAATACCTAGATACAGTATGGATATTTAAATTGTTAAACTTTCTGAAAACTTTGAAAGGTTGTTCAGGTTTATAAATAGCTTTAGCAATGCCTCTCCTCTTTAAGTACCTGTCACACTGTATGAGTATGGTGAGGTCAGACTCCCTAAGGCTCTCTTTTCAGGTTTATTTTTATAATGTTTACTTTCTAGAACAAAGCAGTAGCTAAATTAAATAAATATCTCATTCTTACTGATTGAGGCAGAGTGGAAGGAAAGACATCATTGTACATCATTAATCACACCGAAGGTCCATTGGAACTCTCCAGATGGAGGAAGATTTTGCCTGTAGCTCCAACTTTCAAATGAGCATTCTTCAGAATTTCATTCTAGGCAAGTTCTACTCAGCATCAGACCAGGCGATTCTGTCTGTTCACACTACTAGTCTGCCTTTCTCAAATACAGTCAACACAAACTTAGAAAGAGACTTCAAAACCAAAAAACCAAGGTGCATTGTTAGTAGTCATTTAATTAAAATGCCAAATAGTTTAAATAGGGCCAGCTTAGAAACAAGTATTAAATCTACTTCTATCGCAATGAAAGGTATAAAATGAATAAATATGGCAAAGTTATCTTTTAGAAGATAATATAATAAAATTGCAACTACAACCCTACAGTGGGAAGTGAGGAGTTTTAAACTGACAGTTTAATTAGTCACAAAACAATAATTACTCTGAAAATATAGGCCTTTGGCTGGTCTAAGATGTAATCCCCATCAGTCGGTCGGTACCTGTGGTTCTTTGACTTCTTTTTTCTGTTGTGTATCTTTTTTAAGTCAACGTTAGCCCAGTTTTCCTGAGTCGTTATCTTTCTGCAGCAGTAGTCGGACCTTCGCTTCTCTCCCGGTATCTCTGTGTCCTTACGTCTGCCCCAAGAGCAGGGTTATAAGCTGTGTCCAAATGGGTTCTGAATCCTACAGACTCATCAACTTGAGGCAATGAATCATTCAAAACCACTTCTGTCTCCTTTGGGAGAACGACATATCTTCATTATTTCCGTAGCTTATTCTTCTATATCTACATATGCAAAGCTTTCCTTGACAGTAAAGGGCACATATGCACAGGGGAGGAGATCAGACCTTTACAGGTGAAGGAAAGCAACTTTAGAAATGAATTATTTTCTTTGCTTTATTATTTTTACCAAGACAGAGAAGTATTGTATTGAGAGATATCTATTTTCATAATCAATATGTGCCTAAATAATATTTAAATCATTTCACTCTGTACTATATTTTCAATAATTATAGAATGTGTTGTTCATTCACTGAAGGGCACCTCTATAGACAAAACCGCAGAAGGATCTGAAAGATCTAAATGTGGTGCGTGCAGAAACTGCAGGTTTGGGATCTAATGTATACTGCATTAATAAATGATATGAACTGTTGAAACGGTGTTTCTTCTCTTACTTTTGAAAATCAACACTTTCTGTATTTTCCTCTACGTTTCTTCAGTATAGGTTTAACAACCAGCCCTGAGAGTCTGGATTAAAAAAGAAAATATAGCACACAGTTTATTATGGATTAAGCTCTTTGAAAGTGTCCTTAAAGTAAAATCATTTCTTTGTCTCCAAGCTATACCCCCAGCCCTTTTAATTTTATTTTTTAATTTTATTTCAAAACGGTCTTGCTAAGTTGCAGAGGCTGGCCTCCAACATGTGGGCCTCCTGTCTCAGCCTCCCAAGTACTGGGATTACAGGCATGAGCCATCACGCCCAGCAAATTCATTTCCTTAAACATGATTATTTTATGATCCTGTTTTCAGAATCCACTTTGCTAGAATGAAAGGGAAAAAGAACCCACAAACTTAGTTCTCTAAACGAAAGACTGCCTCCCAGTAATTTTTTTTTTTTTTTTTTTTTTTTTTTTTTTTGG